>CM032228.1:211125000-211305000 GCA_019009955.1 Riptortus pedestris | reverse complement strand
TGTAATTACTGAAATGTGTTTAGTATCCAAAGGATGGAGCAGACAACATTTAAATAAATTCACACATTAGAGGGATACTCTGCGTGGAAAACAGGAACAGGAGGGGTAATTCCAAATTTTGTAATAAAAAATAAAGTATGTACATCTTCGTATTTAAAGCATTTTTAAATTTATTGTTCAAGACTGTGGAATTCCATTAAATAACTATTTGCAAACTATAAACTTTTTGGTTCGGCATGGATCGCAGGTACACCCTTTTTTGAAAAGTTTCCCTCTTCGGTTGTACACATGACGTGTTTTCTATAAATTTATTAAAATACCCATCGATTCTACACTGGAGATAACAAAAATTAGATCCGTTCAAAACTATATATATGCCGGTTAACGCTCTAGTGATCGTAATTTTTGTTTAATCGTTACCAAAATCGATTTTCTTTTCATTTCGAAACCAGGAGTTGAAGCCACTAAACGAAGGATTCATAATTTCCGTAGTTCAAATGATTTCGATTGCCTTCAACCTTTACACCCTTTTGAATTTCTATGTCTTTAAAATTAATTTTAATTTGAAAATAAATTATGCTTTTACTAAAAATTGTATTTACTGCAATATTTCATAGTAATCAGCAGAAGATTAACCCAGAGAACTAGAAATTCTCTCAATTTTATAGAAGATTATTAAAGTAAACATTAAATAAATAACTAAATGAATGTAAAACATTGCAGAAATAAAAAAAATCCCTTTGGAAATATCCCTTTGATTACAGAAAATTGAAATAAACTGTAAGTGATTGAACCGTAGCCCAGCTGATTGAGTTCTTGATGATAAAATAAAAATGAAATAGGATGCTACTCGGAGGTAGAGTCAAATAGGATCGTTACTTTGCTTTCGACTTAAATTTCCACTATTGGAATATCATCTAACGAATGAAGCTTTTTTATGTTGGCCGTACTGCATGCCTGCTTCCTATCATCATATTACTTCGAGGATATCGGCGGAAAGTCGAAATACGACACCATTCGCTTCAGTCTTTATTACCCTACTGGTTTCACGTAGAATGATGCCCCATCACAAACATTTCATTCCCGTATAAATTTCATTGATGTCCTCCAATTTCGTGGGTTTATGCCAGTTCATTCAAATCAATCTACTTTACGATGATCCGTAAAATGAAAACCCAAATAGTAGTCTTGTTGGTCACCGAAAAGCTAATCAATAACATGCTCCCTTTCTGTTGCAAAGTACCTCATTGCTAGTATAGTTATTAATTATTTGTTTGTTAACATCAAAAAAGCATTGTTATCCAAAGAAGTATTTTTCTTTACAAGGGCCACAAAAGTGATTACATGGTACGTTTAAACGTGGTGACGTAGCGGCAATAGCTTTAAGGGAAATCAGTTATTGATATTGTACTTTTGACATGATTTTCGAAAAACCTCTGCCATCGATCCTGACCAAAGTGCGAAAATTGTTTGCTTATACATGTGTAACGCCTTTTTGTGTGTATTTATTTAAAAGCTCCAGCGGTCGTAATTTTTGTTTGATCTGATAATTAAATACATATACGTCACATCTAAACACTAAAAATCAAGTTCGTTAATGAGTGAAATTGGAAAAGAAGGAGTGGAGATTTAGATAGAGGGAGAAATAAAAAAATATCTAAGTATCTCCTTTATTAAGATTCGGATCGTAAAATTGTTGACGACCATTTATGGTGCAAATGTACCATTCTACAATTGTAACATTTTAAGACTTTTATCTACCTTGAATATTAACCCAATTGCTTGAATTTGTTTTCAATCTTCAGTAAAGTCCCAATCTTACTCATACCACGTCTACAATAAGACAAATTACCATGTAACGTGTTATTTGAAGCCTAAAATGCTGAACCTAATAATTCTTATCATCGGACATTTACTATGTGAGGTATATAGGCGATATTTCAATGTATCGTCAATAACTAAAAATACATGATCTAGAGGCCCATTGTTGTATTTGATATATATTTTACTAGTACCATTTCATATAAAAACTAGCGATCGAAGGCGTTAATTGCAAAAATCGGACCGAGCTAAAACAATTACTCTATATGTAAAATAATACATATTTCATATTGTTCGTAACGTTATGCATTACAATTGTTGTTCTATACATTTATTTGTAAGTAGTATCTTTGTATACTAAAGAAATAGATATGAGTGATAATGTTTAAAATAAATACAATATTTCTTTACTTAAATAAACAAAATGAAAATATTATATTTAATATGTAACCAAAAATTAAAAAAATATGTTAATCTTCGTACAATTTTAACATTTTAATTGTTCAAGACTATGAAAGCATGAATAATTGTTTACACACCTGAAAGTTTTGTACGTGGCTGGAATCCCATTTATGTGAGTTTTAGCAAATGATGTATTTCCCTTAATGAAGAATTCATACATTTCCCGGATTTAAATTATTTGGAATGCTTTGCGTACGTTTGAATTTCGTTATAAAAATTTTTTTATTTTAATTTGATAATAAAAGTTACCTTTTCTTTTTTATTTAAAACCGCTTCTATTGCAAGCCGAAATTACTTATTATACTTACTTATTAACATACTTAAATTAATTATTGAAAAATTAGTCGCTCATTGTTTTTGTTTTAGAACAAAAGATAAAAGAAAACGCTGAAATGGAGACACATAAAAGTAAATCGAAACCTAAGTGAAAAAAAAATTTCTTTAATAGTAATCAATATATCTCAGCCTTTTTAACCAGAAATCCATAACCTCTTTATCAATTGATTCCTAAGAGAAGTACCAATTTGAAGTAGCTCATAGATACCAATTATTATTAGCTTTTATTACCTTTGCGGCATTATACTAAGAAATATTAAATATTTTAAAATAATCCAAGTGAGGCCTATAACACACCAAAACACCATGTGAAGCATCACATTTATAAATCTAATATTATTTTGTAATTGTTGTATTTCTGTTAAATCTATATTTCAATTGTAATGGAAGGATATTACAAAATTATATAGACAGTAGCTGTAAATTATTTGAAATTCACTTATCTTGTTCCCGATCACAGTATTATTAATTTATTTATTTGCACTTAATCCACTTCAATTTGATTACACATTGACATAGAGTGATTCTAAATAATGTAAATATATAACACAGCCGATTGGAGAATACCAGTAATAAATTTACAAATGTAAAGCAACTTTATTAATTCAAATATTGTTTATTTAAAGAGACACAGTGCCTCATAAATAAAAAAAAATTAATTGTAAATTAGTTAATATGCAATACCAACATGGAAATCGGGCATAAATCTATTTAAGTAAAACTAAATAATTTTTCATGTTTCATGTCATTCAAAGAACAATGAGATCAAAATTTAAAGTCTTGCCTGAAAAACTCAGAAAAAATTATGGCACATACAACCCAGGTTTAATGTAAATTGAAATTTTCATTGAGCAGAAGGGAGCGGGGGGGGGATATATCGACGTCAAAAAATATATTAGTCAATATCTTCGTTAATATTCATTTTTTAGAGAAAATTTAAGGAAAAATTGTGCTTAGAATAGCGATTACGGTCCACAAACTTTAATCCTTTCTATAGAGTTTGAAGTTTTGACTTCTGACATCCTGTCACCTAAGGCTTTATTCGTGTTCTATGAAAATCCCTCAAAAAATTTTTTTTGTAGATGAATTAAGGGAATGAGTATTGTTAACATGCACTATTAGCAGATTTCCCTTAAGGGAAATCGGCTATTGAGGTTGTACTCATGACGCGATTTTCGAAAATTTTCTTCAAATGCCCATCGATCCTACCCAGGAGATGACGAAAATGAGATCCGTTCAAAACTGTATATATATATATATATATATATATATATATATATATATATATATATATATATATTTGTCTGTTACCGCTCTAGTGGTCGCAATTATTGTTTAATCGTTACCAAACTCGATATTTAGTCGTTTTATGTAAAAAGAAAGATCAAGTTCGTTAATGGTTGAAATCGGACCAGTGGGAGGGGGCTTTAGAGGGGAGGATTTTCGAAAATTCGAAATATCTCCGTTAGTATACGTCGGATCGAAAAAGATTACTAAATCAATCTTATTGCAAATTAAATTTACTATAAATATTGTTCTATACATTTATTCTTTATCTTGAATATTAACTGAGATATTTGCATTTGTATTCTGTATGTGCTCGGCAGCAGTGGCTGTTCGGACTTTCCGCCGTGAGCTCTGGCGGCCGTTCGTAACTATTCGTCCCTCGTGAATAGGTTTAGAGGTTTCTTACTACTACAGCTGTTATTAGGCAGATTTCTCTATTGTAAAACTTCACGTGGGAAATCTGCTTAGTTTACGCAGCCCCTGCGTGACGGACTTTTTTAAACTTTACTACTATTCTGAGGAGTGGGGGTTTACTCCGGCGTCAAAACTCCTGTGCCTTTAAGACCTATTTAATGGTCCCATTTAGATTTATGAAGATAGATTCCTCTTACAGGACATTTTGTGCTATGTGTTAACTATGCTGGGATGACCGTGCATATGTTAATCTAATGTTTGTATTTCCGCAGGAAACATTTCAACATTTTCGTCGATAACTTTTGTTATATTCTAATAGACAAAGGATATTAGAAAACCTCAGATGCCACTTAGCTTCGTGCCAATCACCTTCCATGTGGAGCTTAAACGAAGAAACAATAATACATAAACAATTTTAATATACAAAAACTAGCTACTACAGAAGTAAATACAATTTTTATCATTAGCTGCTAGTCATGTTGAGTTGAAGTAATTAACAGGTGGTTCCGTGCGATACTATGTTTTGCTCATGTGTAGTAGAGCTGAACTCCCTCCTCACCCTCTTGAAGATTAAGTTTGGGCTAAATCTGGCTTACATTAAAGGAGGTTCTTATTATTTCGTTACCTTCAAAGACTAAAGCTTATTGATACAGCTATTTGGTTTCTGAGGGATGACACTATGGACTAATGCCCATTGAAATCCAATAGTTATTTTCATCACTAGTACCAAAAGTGGGTCTTTTCGGTGCGAGGTCTAGTTTTACGAGCGAGGCGAAGCCGAGCTTGGAAATTGGGCCGAGTACCGAAAGGACACTTTTGGTACTTGTTATGAACAATACTTTTCATTATACTGCTCATACTTGAGTGCATTAAAACCCTTTTATATTTCATTAATAACTTAAAGATACAATATAAGAAATTAAAGTGACACATTATTTTATTTGAAATAAAACATCTGTTTATTAACCTATAATAGAAGAAAAGTACTCCTTCAAACAAATGTTTATTAGTAACAGGTAAGGTTAGCGCACCGAAAAGATTTTTCAGTACCAGTCCCGAAAAGAGCTATTTTACGGACTCAAACCTAGTATTGAAAACACATGTTTTTTGACGCAGTATAATGAAAAAGATATTTTTTGATTACGAAACATGACCTGCTGGATCTTTTTCTCAAGTATAATTGCATTTTAAAATAAAAATGTAATAAACTACGTGCACCTCCATCTTCTTTTTATCCATACTTCTAATTATCGCTTTTTACTTTGGAACCAGTCTTTTTACTACGTCTTTGACTGACTTCTTGTTTCATTGTTTATGAGTCCAATGTTCGTTTCAAACAGAAATGTATAAATTAACACGCATTTCGTAGCACATTCTGATCTCCCGCCAATCTCAGATCTGGTATACTTTTGTTGTTAATGCCAACATTTCCAGTAATTTTCCCACCAATTATTTACTAAGGACAAGGCAAATATATATATTAATAATAATTTTAGTGTATATATTATATTAAATTATAGTATTATATATATATATATATATATATATATATATTAAGGTAACATGATATTATGATTATAAAATTATGTATACGGAGCTCTGGATGTCGGATTGGCCACTGGTTCAGAGGAAAAGATGGATATCTAATAAAATCGAGACCTGCTATCACTGATTTATTAAGCTATGTCCTGTGGTTATTAGCTCATTCCTTGACTCTTGTGACACCGAGATTTGTCAATGTTTTTTGACCTATTGGAGACTTTCCTTGTGGGAAGTTCCTTGTGGGTAGAACGCGATTTTTCCAAAACTATCTCCAAAGGCCCAGCACTACTCTGAAGAAGAAGATGAAAAAATGTGGTCCGTTGAAGTATAAAATGAGGATATGTACGTAGCTATGGCACCCGTATTTCAATAATTGATATTAGAATGGTTTATCCTTGAAATAGTGGGTTTGGATTAACGTATGCTCGATATTCATTCTGTTTTTATATATGCCTAAAATATTTTCATTTGTATACTTATGACTTAATATTGACTAATTTCTGTAACTATGCTCAGAAACTCACTCACTCTAGTTAACGCTAATAAAATACAAAAAAAATCATGTTTACAAAGCGATATATTTTATATAAATACATTCGTGGTCATAGATATTGCATCACTTAAAAATAATAAATGATTTTCTTGAACCAATGCTGTTCTTTTGATAATTTTAAAATCTATTGTAAAAGAAAATAGTATGCTATTATCCATGAAAAATGGTTAAAACACAAATAAGAAATTAATAATATTCATAAAATAATAAATGCAATTTTTAGTGTTAATGATCATATGAATGTATTTAGAAAAAGTATAAAATCATTATTATTATTATTTATTAACGTCCACTTTTTGCAACTTAGGCTAATCGGGACGGGTTATCTACAGGTTACCACCCTTTTCTAGCCAGGGTGGGATTTTAGGACGTTATTTAATGAATTTCGTCACTAAATAATTTCGTTTGCCCAGGCAAGAATCGAACTCGCCACTCTAGATAAAATCATTAAAAATACATTAATTGAAATATTAATATAATTTAGTATTTTGTTGAACCACCATTAGCCCTGATCACTGAGGGGATGTTTGGTTCTGAGTCGACCAAATTTTTTTATGATTTCGTCACTAATCTCCTCATTCCAAACATTTTTGATTGCTTGCTTCAACTCATCTTTATCCTTAGGCTTCGTAATATTAATTTTTTTCTTTATTATCATCCACAAGTTTTCCCATGGGATTTAAATCTGGGCTATTGCCTGGCCATGGTTGCGTGGAGATCTTGTTTTCTGTTAAAAACTGCTTTACCTATCCAAAAACACAATGGTAAAGGCAATAGAAAATAATGCATCTTACAGCTAACATATTTTTTACATAAATAAATAATTAACTTACAGATTTGGCTCTATGGCATAGAGCAGAATCATCTTGAAAAATGAAGTCTCCGCAGTGTGTAAGATGAGAATTCATTGAGCGAATCAAACTCTCTTCCAAATTTTTTTTTATTTTTCTGCATTAACCGTCCCTTCTATGAAGTTCATTTTGCCAATTCCAAAGTAGGAAAAACATCCCCAGACCATCACACTTGCTGGATGTTTCACTGTTTTTAATGTACAAGATTCTTCAAATCTTTCATTTGGCCGACGTCGAACGTATGGAGAACCATCAGAACTGAAGATGTTGAACTTACTCTTGTCTGAAACATCACTTTCCTCCAGTCATCAGATGTCCAAGTTTTAAAATTTATCGCCAAATTTAGCCGAGATTGTTTCATTTTTTTTGTTAAGAAATGTTTTTTTTGCTGGTTTTCTTGCCCATAAACCTTTTTCTCTTAATCGTTTGCCAACTGTTTCTCGACTTACTTCTGCTAAATTGCTATCTGCTAGATCTCTAGATATTTCCTTAGCAGTTTTGAAGCGATTTTCTAAAGATAATCTCATCATCATGCGATCTAAACGCTCATCCGTCTTCCTTTTCCTTCCAGTCCCTTTCTTTCGCTCGGAAAATCCATGGGAAAGATTTTTTTTTATTATTCTGACCACAGTGGATTGGTTGCACCTCACCCTCTTTGCTATCTCACGAGAAGAAATTCCAGCTTCAGCAAATGCCACTATTTTAACTTTTTCCTCATTAGACATTTGTTTGAAATTCAGTCTATTGGACATAATAATAGGAAATAACGTGCTTAATGTTGGATTACTTGGGCACAACTGAGCTATGAGTCACTGATAACATCTCTCTCTAGTACTAGTAGGTAAACAAATTCATTCCCACAGATTGTATAGACAATTAGGATTAAAAAGATAACAATCATAGGTGATGCAATTTCTATGACCATGACTGTACTAAGGCTTTCTAGATCTGTCCATTCCCTATTTCAAATACACGAGAAATCACAGTAATCGAAAGCCAAAATTTTGAATTTGATTCTCCGAACAAAGTTGTTAGTATATGAAAATACATTCTAAACTACTATCATAATTTACTTTTTTTTTATTCAATTAAACCAATAGAAACGGAAATATTAACGAATTCCAGTTAATAAGACGAATGTCTTTGAATCAGACTCCCCTTCGCCTCTTAGTGCAATTGAAGTATATAATATGGTATCCTAGTGCCTACAGACACACACACACACACACACACACACACACACACACACACACACACATATATATATATATATATATATATATATATATATATATTGATAATTAATCAGGAAAGAATATTTGTTTTTATTCTATCACTCCTAAAGTGCTCAGGGAGCTCAGGTTAGCCATGTGAGTAAAAGCGTTGGCCTTAATCTCACATGGTAAGCCTAGAGCAGTGAGTTCTATTCTCGCCTAGGAAATAGGAATTTATTTAGTGACGAACTCATTAAATAAAATCCTTAGTCCCATCCTGGCTAATACAGGTGGTAACCTGTAGATAAATCGTGCCTATTAGCCATAGTTGCAAAATTGGACGTTAATAATTAATAATAATAATAAAGTGCTCATAACCACAAAAAGGGAGTTATTTATTCCCTACAAATGCGAATATAATTGTATTCCCACCTTAGTCTTTTATTTATACAACTACTTCTTATGAACCATGATAGTTATTATTAAGCAGTTTATAAAAATGCTCAATGGTTTTCTTGAAATGGCTCCCAATGGTGACTAATTAACAAATTAAATCCATTCTCAACTATTCTATTCGCTAAATGAAATAATATTCATTTTTGAGATCAACGAATATTGATACGTATCAGTATCAAACTGTAAGTTCAGTATTAGCTTACCTTTGAGAACTGCCCATGCGTACATTATGTGATGTAATGTTATAAGATTGCAGTACATAAAGGAAGTACCGTAATCTTAAAACGTTACAAAACTATGAATACTGCTGGAAAGAAATGGAAATATAGGTCTATCAACGGGAAAAATAAATTGAAGTCCATTAGAGTTACAAGAAATAAATGGTGAGCACTTATAGATGGTAATTATGCTTTTAGCGATTTCCAGGGAAACTGGACCTTCTACCGACAAATGGTGAGGTAAAATTTATAGGTAGTAAAAAGACTTACAACTTACAAAATCCATCTTTTCATATAACTAATATTCTTCAAAATTAAAATGTTATTTAAGTCCGATATATGCAACAATGGATAATCAGGACGAGTTATCTAGAGGTTACCACTTTAACTAACCAGGATGGGCCTAAGGATTTTATTTAATAAGCTCACTAATAAATAAGTGCCTATTGCCCAGCTAGCAATCGCAGTCAAGACTAGATTTACTAGGTTCATTGTGACTATCGCTTTAACTAACAAGGGCTGAGCTGAGTTACAAAAGTATATATAATATATAATATATATATACATATATATATACATATATATATATATATATATATATATATATATATATATATATATTCTAACACAAAGGTAAGTAATCAGCTTAGTATTTGCAGTCCCAGGATGACAAACTTTATTATATGAGTATAATTTAGTTTAAACCACTCTTAACAATATTAAATGTCTCTTTACAATATGTTTTGAAATTTGTTTTAATTCAAAGAAACAAAATGTACCTTTTTATTCCTTCCCCAATTTTGGAAGTAATTGAAATGCTGTTCATCGTCATGGTAAAATAGTTAAACGACGAAGGGGGTGTCGCTCGGGGCAATGAACTAATGAATGCCGTGCAGAAGGGCGAAGGATCATAATACTTATTAATTTAAGGACCTCAATCACCCCTGGACACGATTAATGGGCAAAATGTCGGCCGAAGAGTGTTGCTACCTGCTGTCATTAGATTCTAATTTCATGATAAAATTGATTTATGTTTCGAGATTATCGCCGACATGCAATTAGTGCGAGTTATGATACTCTTCGGCTCCTGTAATCGAATATTCCTTAATAAGTAAAACCGAAAATAGAATATAACGGAATTATTGCTCTACTTAATTATCAATTAATTTCCCCCTATATTTGGTGCGGCTATAAAATGAATTGATGCTGTCACGAGAGCCTGGA
Organism: Riptortus pedestris; assembly: GCA_019009955.1. Lineage (NCBI taxonomy): Eukaryota > Metazoa > Arthropoda > Insecta > Hemiptera > Alydidae > Riptortus > Riptortus pedestris. The sequence goes on along the minus strand of CM032228.1, from coordinate 211,294,622 downwards.
GACAAACAAAGCACTTCATCAACTTCTAGTCGGATGCGATCCTAAGGAAACACTAAAAAGGTCAGTGGCCCTCTTCAAAACAAGATAGAAATTGAAGATGACACTGAAGGAATAAGGGAAAAGTGATGTTTTCGGAACAAGCCCGTCAGGCAACAATTTATGTCTCTCTCTCTCGCACTGCCGAAACACAACTTAACAAAGGAAACCGCCTTCTCTTCCCTCTTTCTGAGGGCCTTCAAATCTGTCAAAAACATGACCGTATTTCCAAAGCCTTATTTCGTCCAAATCAAAAGCATTCTCCTTTATATTTCAGGAAGGAAGCAGTTGAGCGGCGAACAACTGTTAAATTATATGGTTTTTGTAACAAAATAAATTCTTATTGCCCCTAAGAGAATAGAACTCGAGTGCATTGAACCTAAGCCTTAACTCGAATGATTAACATGAGGCTGTACATATAAGAAGCATGAACAGTAACCATTTCAAGATAGTAATGAAATCTAATTTAATTTGAATAAATGTCCAAGAAGAATTAGAACGTCAATGACAAATCCACAATGATTTTAGCTTCCATAGTACAATCTGAGTCAAACAATTGCATATTTCTCTTTCCGAGAAACACCGAGTTTTGATTATCTTCAGGTATTAACCATGTCATGGTTCGTTCTACCTTGGATAAACAGTTCCCCGTACAATGAATCCTCATGATTATGTCCTTTGCTGGGTCGGCCTTCAAGTCTTCATGAGTTTGATCTTTTATAACAGGTGTTCTCAAACTTTTCTTTCTGGAAAGCGAAATAGTTCACGGGACCCTTTCGGAAAGCGAAATAGTTAACGGAACCCTTTCGGAAAGTGAAATAGTTCACGGAACCATAAAATAAAACAAAAATTTCTTTATGTGCATTGATTATTAATTATCACAATACGACAACTATGTACCAGTTACTTATTACATAACAAATATAATAATAGAAGATATAAAAAGAAATCTAATGGAAGGTATGAAACTGTTTTATATTTTTCATCATTTGGTTGATATCTGGTTTGATAGAAGAGCTTCATATCTTGGTCGGCGTCCAATCTTTTGCGATATTTTGTTTTTGTTGCTGCATAAGTTTAGAATCCTCTTTCACACTAGTATGTTGTTGGGGACGAAAGAATAACATTCAGGGCCATTTTGGCAAGCATTGGTAATTCATCAAGGATTCTGCACCAAAAATCGTTGAGACGCGACGTTTTGAACAGTGACTTCTTACTAGTGTCTTTTCTAAAAATGATTCATACATATCGTTAATCATAAGTGGTCGCTTTTATAGTCCTGGCCTTGGTCTCGAACATTCTCGACGATTCTTGAGTCCTTTGATAAATAAATAAACCGAAAAAAATAGAAATACGAATTGCCAGTGCAAACAATTTGGAATTTAAGTCTTAGCATTAGAGGTGAATGTCGCTAGTTCACAACTATAGTGTCTAATTCCATACTACAAGTCGATATTGGTGGTGGCATAGTACTATTATACCGTGGCGGCGACTATATATGTATATGTGTGCTTATGTGTATGTGTGGGTCAGGAGTGTCTTTACGGAAATTGTATGTTTTATGTAATTGAATTAGACACAATTAAAAAAAAGATAGAAAAGAAAATCACCAACTAGATTTGGCGAGTGGGAAATAGTAACGGAGAAATATAACATGAGCGCATATCAAGACTTCTACTCCACCGCTTTTCACTAGGGGGTTCATTTTTACGAGGAACATTTAAGTATGGAGTTAAGTAGCGATAGCATAAACACTGTGGGTTTAAGAGACCAGATAAAATATTTGTGTTTCATATTTGTTGGAAGATACTTTTCCAAAACCAGTCATGTGTGAAACCTCAATATCTGATTTCTATCAAAGTCACTGAAGTGTTGCTGCACAATAATTCGAGTTAGCTAAAGAAAAAAGACATAGAGGCCAGGTTTCGAGAGGAAGATTAGAAAGTGGTGTAAATAAAGATGGCAGTAGGATAGGTCCGAATAGCTGCATTATTGAGAGGGCAGCACTTACCCCCCAGGACCAGGTTTTGCCTAAGATTTATCGGGAGCAGGCCTCTACTGGCCTCATAAAGTTTACACGGCTGGTAGTCCTCATTCCAAAGCAGTGTTCCTTCCATGGGGATCATATCTCTCTCTCTCGCGCGCTCCATCTCTCTCTCGCTCCATCTATCTCACTCTCTCCCTCCCCCCTCTCTGTCTGTCTATCTCACTCTCCCTCTCCCCCCTCTCTCTCTCTCTCTCTCCCCCACCCCTCTCTCTCTCTCCATCTCCCTCTCACTCTCTCTATCAATCTATATATCTCTCCCCCTCCCTCTCTCCCCCACCCCTCTCTCTCTCTACCAATCTATATATCTCTCCCCCACCCCTCTCTCTCTCTCCATCTCCCTCTCACTCTCTCCCCCTCTCCCTCTGTCTCTCTCACTCAGTCTCTTTCTCTATCTATCTCCCTCTCACTCTCTCCCTCCCCCCTCTCTCTCTCTCTCTCTCTCTCTCTCTCTCTTTCCCTCCCCCCCTCTCACACTCTCTCTCTCCCCTCTTCTCTCTGCCTCACTCCATCTCCCTCCCCCCTCTCACTCTCTCTATCTATCTATCTCCCTCTCTCCCTCCCTCCCCCCTCTCACACTCTCTCTCTCCCCTCTTCTCTCTGTCTCAATCCATCTCTCTCTCTCTCTCTCCCTCCCCCCTCTCACTCTCTCTATCAATCTATCTCCCTCCCCCCTCTCTCTATCTATCTCCCTCTCTCTATGTCTCTCTCACTCACTCTCCCTCCCTCCCCCCCCCCTCTCACTCTCTCTATCTATCTATCTCCCTCTCACTCTCTCCCCCCCCCTCTCTCTCTGTCTCTCTCACTCACTCTCCCTCCCTCCCCCCCTCTCACTCTCTCATTTCATCAAGCATTTGGCGGGATTCTGCTGAATACTAATATCCCCAAGGGCTGGTCTGCCAATAATTTTATCTTTTAAAAAAGGGCAAAGAAAATTACCTGCACCTCTACTAATAATGAAAAGGCGGCCCCTATGGCATTATATCGGACTAACCAGAAAAAGCTCACTTTAAAAACATTCTAGCTGACACTTGAAAACTGATCAAGACTGACAAACATCCAGTCATAGATGCTTCTTTCTTTTAGTGACTCTCAACTTCATATCAACTCCATGAACAGTTTAAAAGTAGGCCAACAGAGAGCAGCTTTAGCTAGATTACTTCAGAAAAGACATATTTAATCTGAAAGATGCATTATTAAACTTTCACTATACATGGTTACATATAATTAAGTACCATGGTGGTTTTCTTTTATCCCTTCAAATGAAAAGTATTGAATTAGGTGGGCTTTTCAGATGCTATATAATTATTTACGTCTACTTTGTGATACTATGGCTAATTTGGACGGGATATCTACAGGTTACCACCCTTTTTAGCCAGGGTGGAACTAAGGAATTTATTTAATGCGTTCGTCACCAAATAAATTTCTTATTGCCTTATCAGGGCGGGAATCGAACCCGCCACTCTAGATTTACCATACGAGATCTAGACCAACGCCTTAATCCACACGGCTAACCTGAGCCCCCACTTTTAAGATATACCCGGGTGACATTATCCTCCGTTTCTTCGTAGGCATTAATTATAATTAACTCATTTAGAACTTCCATGGTGCCAAAGATGTAGATTTTCCAATTGATTATATTACAATAATCCCTTTGCTGAAGAGTCCAACATTCACTCCCGTAAGGTAATTCTTTCCAAACAAATGACTTAGCAAACAATTTTTAGGAATCCAAACTCATATTCTGGCTAGTTAAAATCTCTCTGAACAAGAGTATTTCCCCAATTGCTTTTGAAAGTGCTACTCTTCTATGAACTTCAGATCTTCTAACATTATCTTCGTGACTAGTAATTCGCAATAAATACCGTTCATAGAGGAGAGTCGTAGTAATGAATATTTCATTAGTTTGCATTGTTAGCCGTTGGTTATAGAGTGATGGTAGAAGATGGTTGGGTGTCTATAATGTAGATTCTTGATTCTTCAAATACAGAATGTTATTGAGTGTGCTAACAGTTTCGGGCCACCATTGGTTCCCTTCTTCAGAGCTGACAATGAACAAAAAACAAAAGATGTAAACAAATTTGTGTGACAATTGTGAAAACATAAATATTTTCTGTTATTTGAACAATGTCCGTAAATATAAACAAATTTATTTTTCATAAAAAGTGACAGGTGACTATGACAAAAAGGAGGATGTAAAAACCATATCAATAAATTGAAAAATTAGATATGGTACGTACCAATTAACATAGAGGAGGAGCAGGGAGCAAAACTGCACTCAGTGAGAACTACATACATAATGAATGAGGATAAGGCAAGAGGCAGGTGGGGTTGGGAAGGGATTGGGGGAAGAACCAAAAGGAAGGAAGGTCAATAAGCCTGTAGTATTTTAAAGATGTGTGCATATGTGAGGAATATTTTTTGTTTGTATGTTTTGTAATTTAAGCTATTGGGGTCTATGTTAATGTGAAAGGTTTCAGAAATGAGACGTTTGTGGTGATGTTTTGTGTATCTAGTAAATGTTGTTGTAATCAAACATTTGGTGGTTTGTGATGCCGTGTTTTGCGAGGGCGGAACTGTCTATTTCTTCCTTTGTAATGGTGCGTTTATGTTGGTACAGTTAGTTTTTGAGGTCTTGTTTTGTCTCTCCAATGTATACTGCATTGCAATCAGGTGCCGAGAATGATGACTGTATATGACGTTGGCGTCTTGCTCAAGGGGAAGAGGATCTTGAGTTTGGTGTAAAGGGATTTAAGTTTATTTTTTATTTTGAGCAATAAATTGATGGCTGGAAATGTTTATAGTTTTCTTTTATTTGTTCTGTGACGTGTTTTCGGTATGTTATGGAACGAAAAATGGAAGTTGAAGTGTGTTTTTCATTTTGTGTGTTAGTGGGCTTGTTTTGGAAGTTTGTGATGAGGCTGTTTATTAAGGCTCGGGGATATTGGTTTTTGGAGAGTATGTTCGACATCTTAATAATATTTTGGGGATGAAATTGAGGATTTCAATTAATATATCATTACTAATAACTTACGAAAGCGTATATGGTAAATATATTACTTAAAATAAGTAAAAATGTTTCCTTTTATATTAAACAGTTTGCAATATATCATCTATGATTGGCCGTTCGACATTTAGCAGTTCCTTCTTCAGAACGAATGTTCAGCTCGATAATTATTATAATTCCATAATAGGGCTGCATTATGGTTCCCATTGTCTTAGTCATTAACATTTCCTGGCTAGCAATATTCGGAGCTAAACAAAGCCCTCCAAAGGCAGTCAGCCTTTGATTAATTAGGGTGTGAACTTTGGAACGCGTTCAAATGCCATTCCACCACCTGCCGACCTTACACCGACTATAGTTGACTATAAAGCTGAAGCAGTAAGAATTTAACGGGTTTAGCCCAGTTAGTTGCTCTTAAAACAACCCACAACACCGCACCGTATTTTAAAGCCGTAAAAAACATCGTAAACGCCTCCCCACATTCAAACAACGCGAACATTCGGCTTCTAGAGATTTCTATGTTCTAAGATATTGCCTTGAGGTTTCCATTTGTTCACCACAAACCCTATACTTTTCACTACCCTTACATGCATTTTCCTCTTAAAAAGTTATAGTTGAAGAATAATTTACTTATAAGAGGTCCATAAAAAGAGGCCATTACCTCAATGAAGTACAATTATATTTTCTTAACAATATTTTATTCAGTAGTCAGCGGTCTTAATAGTTCTCTGTGATTTTTTCATAGTTCCATAAAAGAAAATAACCATCTCATTCTTCAACGCCCTAAATATACTAGAAGCTGGAAGAATTACATGAAGAAAATAAATGCGGTGTTTACTGATCATAATTGTCTTATTTTCGTTCACATTTTGGTGCCATTTCTGTCGTTTATCAGATCTTAGACATGATTGATAACATTATCGTTTCTCAAAAGCTGATGTTCCCCCATTTTAGTAACTTGTAGAAATTCATTTAATTTGGCTTCCTCTATGGCGAAATACTAAAATTAGAATTAGAAATCTGGGGGTGGGTGTTTAAGGGCTAGCCACCAAGAGGTTTTTATTATATATGGTATGTTTTAGTTCAATGATGGTTTAAACAATTTGTACAATTGTTTGGCATGCAAAAATGCTACATCGTAACGTAGAAGAACATGGAATTGATGACTAAGCTTTCACATCACTAACATGCTTTTGGGTTGACTAAGAAACTTCACCTTGGTTAACTAACCTGCCGATGCTGGACATATTTCATATTCAAGAGTAACTCGAGAATCTTAATAAAAATTCCAGATACAGTAAATTACTCTCTACTTTATAATAAACAAGTCGGGAAGGGTAACTTCCAACGGTTCTCATGTACCGTGGCCATTGGATTGATTCTTGTTCCAACGGAAATCAGTCACTGTTTTTCTTCCAAATCCTCCATGAATAAGGCGTATCCATGACTTAAAACATTCATGAAACTAAAACTCTAATGAATAAAAGTCCGTCACGCAGGGACTGCATAAACTAAGCAGATTACCCACGTGAAGTTATACAATAGAGAAATCTCAATACGAGAGCTGAGCAGTTACGGAAACGGCCGAACTAGCTTTTGGCGGGGAACTCCAAATAAATATTGCATTTAATAAAAATGCAAATATCTTGGTTAATATTCAAGATAGAGAATAAATGTATAGACTAATATTTATAGTAAATTTAATTGGCAATAAGATTGGTTCTATACACTTTTTTGATCCGACGTATGGTAACGGAGATATTTTGAATTTTCGAAAATCCCCCCCTTCAAACCCCCCCCCCACTGGTCCGATTTCAGCCATTAACGAACTTGATCTGTATTTTTGCATAAAACGTTTAAATATCGAGTTTGGTAACGATCAAACAAAAATTGCGACCGCTAGAGCGTTAACAAACAAATATATAAATATAAAATTTTGAACGGACCTCATTTTCGTCGTCTCCTGGGTAGGATCGATGGACATTTGAAGAAATTTTTCGAAAATCGCGTCATGAGTATGCCCTCAATAGCAGATTTCCCTTAAGGAAAATCTGCTACGAAGAATTAAGAGATGTGGAATAAACTAGGTGTCAAAATTAAAGTAAACAAGAGGAAGGAATATATGACCTAGATCTGATGGTAGCAAACGGAGATAGAGCCGTGTTACCGGAAGGACGATGTCCTAGATCATGGACTATAAGCCATTGATTAGCACGCCAATAACTTCCGGGGACCAACAAGATAGATTAGGTCCTTAATACGTCATCCTAACCCCATCCTTCCTATTTAGCTTCTTCCCTTCATAACCTGTCAGCAGGATAACCTTTAACAGGATCAATACCTATCTATGGCTTTCAATCTTAATCTCCGAAATGAAAATATCTCCTTTTATGATTATTGTCTATCAGCTGAAATTTGAAGAAGATGAAATATATCCATTAAATACTACTAATTGTTACTTCTTGGTATATTACAATCGAGGAAAATTTCCGTTTTTAGATATTTAAAAAAACTGGTTTTGACATCACCACACATCACATTTGCTTGACTGACGTTTCTCGCATAACGTAAAAACGACAAGCCTTAAAGTGTTACTAAGGCTGCGATAACATTCGGCATTGGATGAAATAGGCTATCAAGATACAGGTTTAGTGTATTTGTCATTTCCAAATGATCTCCAATAATATGTTCGAGAGAATCACTTTATTTTACAAAGTTATATAGAGTTTGTGGGGCTGCTCAATTGCATTTAGATGCTGAGGCACACAGCAACTGAAATCAATCCCTAGGACAAAACCAATACTAAATAAAACAATACATATTCTATCTAGTCAGCTAAATAACTAAAATATTTTAACACAGTCAGCAACCTAAGAGGTGTATGTCACTAGATATAAATTAAAAACTCTGTTATTAGAATAACATGATCCGTCGATATATAATAAGATCACTGGTCAAAGTTAAAATTAAAATATATGATGGAAAATAATCCCTAAAGTATCAATGATGATACCCTCGACCAAGGTTTGAATTACCTTCTTGTCTATTCCCAACTCGTCAAAAAATTTCTGGGTACGCTTAGGGACCGTTCCTAGAAAAGCCTGTACTGAACCAAAATTGGAACAACAAGATGGTTGTCCTCAAATTGGGCGGTTATAAGAAAAAGTGAAATATCGTCCAGAAGTAACAGTATTTGGCATCAAGAACACCCGCACGTCACAAAGCAAGCACATTATCATTTGCACGGATTCCTTAGGTTCCCTTCGAGTACTAAACAATATTTACACAAATCACCCAATAACCCAAAAAATAAAACATGAGCTTATCAGTCTAGATAAACACACTACATTCTACTGGTTGCCAGGACACGAAAACATAGGCCTCAATGAGACTGCGGACTCCGAGGCCAAACAAGCAGCTGAAAAAATTGAATATGAACAAATAGATGTATAGTATTACGTGAAGACATTTCAAGACAAACAAAACACCTCATTTTAGGGGCATGGCAAACCGACTGGACTAACACTAACACTGACAACAACCTACGCACTATTAAGAACATTGTTTGCATGTGGCCATCAAGTTTCAGAAACTCTAGGAGAGAAGAAGCAGTTCTCTCGAGACTTAGAATCGACCCACCAAATTAACACACTCATTCTTAATGACAAAGACTGACAGACCTACTTGCTCAACTTGCAACATTCCCTTGACGATAAGACAAATACTGAAAGAATCCCGAAAACGACAACACCAGGACTTCCCCTACGACTTACAAGAACTTTTGACGGAAGGCAAGCCATGCATAAACAACATATTCTCAAACCTACACAAAATTCAAATATACGACAAAATTTAACATACCAATTAAGTCTGATATGCAAGGAGATTTCAAATTGTATGCATTAATTATATTAGACGCGTTTGTACACATGTATATGTTTATCCTGAAGGAGGAAATTACGAAAATTATTAGCAAAAGTACTATTTTCAGCCATTCATTTCCTATATATATATATAGATCATCTACCAACTATACTCTTTACCAACCTCCCGGAATTGTAACTCAAGATTAAGAGTAGAACATGCTTAATTGCCCTTTCTACAAGACCAGAAAAAGTTACAATCTCTGATCTTCTCTACACGAAGTTATTTAGAATGAACAAAAGACTTCTAAATATATTTAAGTTTCTTAGGATTGAAAACGTTTTTATTGTAATATACACTTTTTTGTCGTCTAATGACCCTCTGGGTAGAGGCAGAATAATCATAAATAGATTAAATAAAATAAATTTTCATATTTTTATTAATCGTTTTTGTGTTAAAGACCTTTACTTATATTTTATGTTGGAAAATATTCAATAAGAATTCTTGTATTCAATACAAGAGTTGCAAATATTCTATGTATGCACCAATATTTAAAGTTTGACTTACTAAAAAGCCCGGAAAAGAGATTCCTTAACCCCTTTTTGAACAGAGAAGTTTCGGTGTTACCAAATAACCTACCCACTACCTGATTAGGCCAGTGGGGTCCCATTTTCTACTTCAAAATTTGAATTTAGTTTTTTACCAATATCTGATAAAATTATTTGAACTGAAAAAAGTACTGTAAAAAAGAAGTAGTCTTAACCTGGTTAGCTCCGATACAGTGTAATAACTTGAATTAAATCAGATTATTTTCTCTTACAAACTGAATAAAAATTTAAATTTCAAATGATATACAGAGGGAATTCTAAAAGGAAATTTCACTCAGCTCAAAGGAATTATGGGTGGATCAATTATTCATTTGTCGTGACCTAAATAAGGTTTGTAAACAAGGTCAAACGTTGAGAAAGTTTTATCCGAAATAACGGACGAGACGACTCCCGGGATGTATTTAGCTCCAACGTTTCATTTCATTTATTTCAGATGATCTTCAAATCTTATATTTATTTATTTATTTAAATGAGTTCCGCAACGCCGACGATTTACTCATTATTCAATTGTACACAAAAAAGCGAATAGCGAAAAAAAAAAAAGAGAGAAACGGAAAATGAGTGAACTATGGTGGTTTTTGATACGGTTCATCAGCAGTACCAGTTTTATATGAAACAAACAATGCTGTGAATGGAAATATCAGGGTGGAGAAAATAATATAAATGAAAATGTAAGTATCGACAGGAGAAAGAAAAAGAAAGAAAGAAAAAAATAATAAAATAAAGAAAAGAGAAAACCAAAAAAATGAATAAATAAATAAAAAAATAACAAAATTAAAGTGTATACACCCTGCTAATGTAGGAAAGAAGTGAAGAGTATTGTGTAGAAATTATAGATTATAGTGTGTTGTATATATTAATGTCTTTTAAAAGTTTAATGATTGAGCCTATGCAATTACTGTTATCGGTCAAAAGTTCCTGTAAGTCATATGGAATGTCTAAATTCTCTCTTCGTCGACGATTAGTCAATATGTGATGTACAGTTAAAGTTTCGTTACAATGTTTACAAGTCGGTGTGTACTTGTTTGTCATTAAGAAAAATAAACGTCTACTTAGGGAACCCCACAAATGAGGGTTTTGTAGGTAATTGTCTTTTTGAAATTGATTGATCAAGAGCTTACCCATAAATTAATTATATTGGGCTGTAACACGATTCCTTGTTAAGCCTTCTAGTAAAGATGATTTAAGTAAAACTACGTGTTATATTTCCTTCACTTGTTTTAGCTCAGTATGGTTTTTATTATAATATACTATAATAAATTAAAGCATTATAATACTATATACAAATTCTTCAAGGACCAATCCCTTTGCACTGCAGAGTATAGTATGTAATAATTCATGTGTTCATCAACTAATGAGTAGTGAAAACATTTTTGTGCGCTCATAGTCATACATTCTTACTGCTTTAAACATCAGGAAAACTGACAATAATGACATCAGAGAGAAGCACTTGGGAGGGGGGGGGTTTAGAGGGGAGGATTTTCGAAAAATCGAAATATCTCCTCGGACTATACCTCGGATCGAAAAATTGTACAGATTCAATCTTATTGCAAATTACATTTTCTATAAATATTGTTATATACATTTATTCTCTATCTTGAATATTAACTGAGATATTTGCATTTTTATTAAATCGACGGCTAACGGACGAGAGTGACTTTCCCGTCAAAAGCTCGTTCGGCCGTTTCCTTGATTGCTCGGCTCTCGTGAAATTTCTCTATTGTAAACCTTCAAGTGGGAAATCTGCTTAGTTTACGCAGTCCCTGCGTGATGGACTTTTTAAACTATACAGAAGATGCAGGTTGATGGGAAGAGACCATTCGATATACTAGGTTAGTGTCGTAACAGTTTTATCTTTTTGAGCGCTACGAGCTTCCGCTATTTCATTGTCCAGCAAGCCAGAGTGTAAGACCCTAACAACGGATATATTTTACTTAGGTTTGGATTTGATATTTTTTCTCGATTTGTGAGGTAAAGCTGTATCTTTAGGTTGGCTAGATTATGTATATATTATTAAAACATCACGTGGGAAATCTGCTTGTTTACGCACCCCCTGCGTGACGGACTTTTTTAATTGGGTTCACACGCTTTTAAGTGAAATTCATTACACAATTTTAAAAATTGCAATAGTATAAATTGTGATTCATAAATTACTTGTTTGAATATGTCTTTTTCAATTTGGGTCGCGATAAGTTTAGTGATGGTGTAAGGCCAACTGAACGTATTCTGCAGTTGATCTAAATCTAAAACTAAATGAGAAATATTACATGGCTTCTGTGATTCAACAAATTCAAATATTGAATAATCATTATAGAAAATTTGTCTACCAGTTATTTCCACTTCCTCTTCCCTTGTCATAAATGTAGACATAGGCATTTCCAGCAACCTTAGACAATAATTTAAAACCTATTTATTGCCAATAGTGAATTAAGGTTAATAAGGTTTCAACTGAGTACCGTTCTTAGAACGCAGACAATTAAATAATTTCTATTTTTATTTGCACAATTGTGAAAGCCTTAATTAAATTCACTTCCAAGCTTTTCCATTTTCCTGAAATTTGCGCAAGGGAGAGAATGGAGGCAATAATCCTTTCTATTTTGGGCATTCCAAGTATTTACCTGTAACTTTATTTGAACGTTAAAGAATTATTAATTCAGGTCTGAGATCAAATGAACTTTTCCTTTCTGCCTTTCTCCGTATTTGGGGAAGGAAGGTATTTCCTTGAGGAAACACATTTCCTGACATTAATATTTGTTCCGGCGGGAGGATCTTCTCCTCCTTGCCTTTATTGCTTTATCCGCGAGTGGATTGCCAGCCTATAGGAGTCGAATCAATATACCGTACCAGCCTTACTACTTGTCCCAATCCCTTTTATTCTTATTTTTATCAGATGTCTTACTGCCTATGTATGGATGAAGTGGGAGTCAAAGGTTATAAAAGTTTCATCTTGCTATACTTTTCCTAAAGCAATTTCCTGGTGTATCTTGATACCTGATATCCTCGAATATAAGTTTCCATTGCCACCTGTAATCCCTTTCTTTTCAATAAAACCAGTTTTATTTCAATAGAAGAGCATAAGGATTCAGCCATGCTTTTACTAAGATTGTTTTCTTATATTTTTTTTTTCAGTATACGTCTTATAGATAGCAAGAAATCAGCTCTTTCTATATCAGTATTCAAAGTTGATGTCTACTGAAAATCTCGTAAATATCCTTTCAGTCATATTATATAAGTGACCATCTTCAATTGGTCAGTGACCAATATAGACCAATATGACCAGTTATATTGTCACTGTATATTTAATTAAATGTATATTTAAATTAATCAATGACATATTTAAATTCGTCAGTGACATAGTTAAATTCCTTAACCTTGTGTATCTTTCTTCGTGAAATATATAAGTGAGCTCGCTAACTTTTTTTTACCTCTGTGACTAAATAATGGAAGCTGTCACTAAGATAGAGTACCCCATTTTAAAAAAATAGTTGTTCCAATATTTGGAGGACTTGTCGGAATTTTGGAATATGTTTTTCAAATTTCTATTTACATATAAATGCACAAACACAAGTAAAATTTTAGCCCCCCCCCGTGACAGCAATTTTCGTTTGATACATCAATGTAAATATTTAATTTATGAGTAAAAAAATAAACATTTATCTTGTTAATGGTGAAATCTGACCAGGGTAAATAGGGTTTAGAGAAAATAAAAAAAAATGGAAATATCTCAGAGCCGGGCCGCAAAATGGAATAAATATCCAATCTCGTGTATTTTGTTAGTTTTTAGTCTTAAGTAAACTCAATCTGCTTGCATTACCAATAAGCCTCTATGTTACAAACCGCCTTATTCCAAGCTTAAATATCATAATTTATTTTCAATGTATCTTTACAATCTCTGATACATAGATAAATGTATGACGTGACAATCAACTTTGTCGTACAGAAGCCTTAATTACTATTCCATCATTATTATTCTCCACACTAAACCAAATTGACTAAAGATAATGTTTGTTAATGTACACAATCTGATCAATAGAAGTGGGGATTTAATGAAAAAGTAAAATACAAAATTATGTATAACATATACCCCGTCTATACGTATACTTGTACGTGTCAAATTCAAAATTGATGCACAAGCAATCTAATTAAAGTAATTCATTATAATTGTTAATATAAAAATTTTACCCCAAGCTGAATATTAATCTAGTTATTGCATAAGTATTTCTTCTGTATTTTCAGCCTTCAGTATATCCCTGCTCCTACATATGTGATTTTCATTTAAAGAAATTCTATTACAGGTGACTGGTAATCAAGCATACATTTCACGTCTAGTTATATAAGCTTCTTATTACGAGAGAAGGAGAAATTACGTGAGATGAGATAAATTGATTTTAATTGCTTGCAAAAAATAAATAAATAAATAAAGAAAAAGAAAATAAAAAGAAAGAAAGTAAATACATTAAAAGTAAAAATTATTTAATTGTAATATCGACTAGTTATAATTATTATTATTTATTTATTAAAGACCACTTTTTGCAACTTAGGCTAATCGGGACGGTCCTTACCACCCTTTTCTAGCCAGGGTGGGATTTTAGGACGTTATTTAATGAATTTCGTCACTAAATAATTTCCTTTGCCCAGGCGAGAATCGAACTCGCCACTCTAGGTTTACCATGTGAGATAAAGGTCAACGCTTTAACTCGCATGGCTAACCTGAGCCCCAAATAATTATAATGCACTTATTGTAAAGTGACGAGGTTATAGGAAATAATAAAAGTTGGTTATAAATCATTTTTTGATCAAACGCGTAATAATGAAGATACTTCTACAATTTTAAATTTTATCCTGCCTCTGAACATTTGTCCTAAGCCTAATGGTCTGAAAAAGAAAATATGAATGTGTGTCTGTGTGCATTTTTGAATAAATATATATATATATATATATATATATATATATATATATATATATATATATATATATATATATATATATAAACTCAGGAATAAGTACCGTAAGTAAGTTGATAAGATGAAATGGACCTAATTTTCGTCCGAGGTATGATGCGAATACATTTGAAGAAAGTTATAAAAATTCTAGCCAAGTTTACAACCTCAATAGCTGATTTCTCTGACTGCTGCCAAATGAGTCAAACATTATGGAAACACGTCATATAAAATCGAAACAAAACGTACTTGACCTTTAACGTAAGAAAATTAATACTCCCCCATACTGGAAAATAATGTCAGTATTTATAGTATTATTACTGTGTGCACAACAACCCATGTTGGAAACGGAATGCTAAGGTTATAGGTTATAATCTAACTGAACTTGACTTTGTGGGAGTCACGAACTCTTTTCAAGATCAGCCAATGTTTATAAATAAGGAGGTAGCCTGCTTCTATAAAATGAAATGCTTTCTTGAAAGCTTCTCCGAGTCCCCCTTCAAGCTAAATATCCAACGTTTAGCTCTTTTCATGGCTAAATGAGATATTCATAAAACCGTTTTATCCATAAACTTTTTAATAATGGACTTTGTATTCCTGCTAAATTGAACTTCTTATAAATTTATATTAAAAAATGCGACTCTGTTAAACTTTTACCGAATTTAAATAGGAGCGGAATGACGTCTTGAACAAAGTAATTAAATTCCTTCTTCCTTCTTCTTAGGAAAACAATTCGCCATCATGTTGGCCAGAAATCCTTATCGTGGGTGTTGAACAAGATATTACCTACAAAAAATTGAGAAGAGGGGGTTCCATTTTTATTTTGTTTAGATAATTTTGGATATATATATATATATATATATATATATATATATATATATATATTAGCTCAGCTACCCAGCTTCGCCCGGGAATTCATTTGAGGCTGAATAGTGATTGTATTTTTTTGGTAAGGCTTTACTTTGCACAATATCTTGACATCTACCCGTTTAACGTTTATACCCGTCGTTGCTGTGTATTTTTTAATAATAAAATTAATTTTTTATCTAAGATTTGACTGTCCTCTATATTCTCATATTCCCTAGAAATGTTGGTAGGGCTTATTATAATGAAGGCGTTAGTGCTAATACACATACCGAGTTTTATTTAGTTTGGTTGAGTTTTCTGTGCTGAATAAAATTATTCATTTCCGCTATAGGTTATAGCGTATTTCTCGTTTATAATTCGGTATACTAAAAAAGTGTATGTAACAAGAGTTACTCTAAATAACAAAGTAAACAACTTTTGTTATGTTCATATTTGCTGAAAAACCAATAGGAAACGAAATATCGCTATTTTTAATTTCAGGCTTCCCTTATAACCGCCACTCCTGTTCGGTTCAGCCGTTTTTTCGTGAAAAGTTAACAAACAAACAAACAAGCATACAGAAACAAAATGCAGTTATGGTGTCTATGACTTGTGAAACGAAAAAGTATCGTGAAATTTTGAAAAAAAAAATCAATGTAAAGACAGAAGTTACAATTTTATATATATATATATATATATATATATATATATATATATATAGTATTAGGTATGTTTGATTTGAATAAAATACAAATGAACCATATTATATAATTTCATTCAAATTTAAAGTTTGATATCCGATTTTCTATCAATGTCCTTATGGCTGCAAACGAAGACGGCGGAATCCATTTGGGCTAAGTTTTTTCAATTCATGCGACCATCTTCAGTCCAGTCCATGGCAAGTAAAAGAAAAGGAACCACAAGATTAAAAATTAATAAAAAAAGCCCAAATGAGCTTCAAATTTATCAAGAATTTTGTAAATTCAATTGAAGGGTTGTTAGTATAAACCCCGCTAGTAAAAAAAAACCGCTTTTTAGTAAATAAAAAAAAATACCGTTTATCTTCCATCCATAAGGCAGTAAAATTTTGATATGTTTGTAATTATCTCCTTGGGGATCAGGAATGTTATCTGTACTAATTTAGAGATGATCAATTATATACTCTTTCAATGGGTAACAAGAATGTTCTGGACTAATGGGGTTTTTGGTGGAATTCAACAAAACCTAAAAGTCAAATATCATACAGATAACATTATCAGGTAGAAGAATATTCAGGATATTAAGTTGAATAACGTGTACAATAATTTCGAAATATCACTCTTCACATCCATCACTATTGTCATCGTTGTCAGTTTGGTAGTCAAGACAAGGTGAGTCGCCGCTGCAGCTGGGGCAAACAATCTCGTGTAAAACTCCTTGCTTGCAGGGTGTTGCAGGTAGTCAGCAAGTTAAAGAACGTCCGTAGTCGGAGCGTTCCTGACTTGTGGGGTTTTTGCCGAATCGCCGTATTTTTAACTCCGTAAACAGTCCGACGAGAGGTGTTTATGACTATTTCGATTGTATCAGTATATATGTAATAGTGTACACTACATAATGGCACCTCTAACTCATTTTTCAATTTTTTTGACGAGTGGGGTTTTTGTTAGCAACCCTTCAATTGTACTGCTGAATAATAACTTCACCTTTCTTAGGAGTAAATTTCATCCCACGATGTACATAAATGTTCGTGAGCACTAGCAGAACCCATTCTAGTTAGTCCTGTCTACAAACTAAGTTATCAGCCTCCAATCTCTGAAATGTACATGTTGTAACTGATAATGACTAGAGCTCTAAAAAAAAAAAAAAATTACTTGGTTATTAAATTATTAGGTTGATTTTCTTACTGGTTTATGAACATTTATAATATTCTAACTCTACCCAAGCCCATTGCTCAAAACATAGTTTTCCCATAAATACAACTTCTTCTACCTAACACCCCATTGTGGCTTGTCAGAGATATGAATATTTCCAATGTTTAGCACCCACGAAAATGTTTTATGATAAGACTAAAGATAGCACGCAAATCTCTAAGTTAGACTGCACGCAACTCAACTTTGAAATTCAATGGAGCACAGAACGCCGTATTTTTTCATTTTTCTGGTAATTTGAATTGAAAAACATGCCAAACATTCTAAACTTATCTTATGCCCCTTAGGAGTATTTAATGGGTTTATTTTCTGTTTAACGGTCTCTGGCTAGAATGGTGTTATGTAAACAGCTCCGTTTGGCCATACTAGCATGAAGTATCCGTTACTTAATGAAATAAAGACAAAGATTTACATTTTTAACTACGAAAATAAATTATAGGAAAGTACTAAAATTGCAGAGGTTACTTCGGAAGTAGGTTAGCATGCAGATAAGACCGTTAATATCTTCTGGGAAGAGAAGCACTATTTTCTAACACGAGCAATAAATCTTTGTCTGATGAACAACACTTGAACGAGTCTAACACAATGGCCTACTCTCAACTTGAACGATATAAGTTGCTACTTGCTAAACCATGACCCCATGACCTACTTTTGAACTTTTCCAAATCTGAAGCAAGTCAGGAAAAACCTATAAGATTTATTTGACGTGTTTTCACTATAGAATCGCTCAATTCTTTATTAAGTAAAAAAAATATGGCATGCATTGTAATAAATAAAAAATAAGTATTAAAATAGTTCATCAACTTTACTAATCATTCCTGTTGAGAATGAACTGGAGGCGTTTAAAATAATTCAATGTTATCTATGCATAGACTGTGTAGGTCAGAATGATTCAAGTTAATCAAGTAGTTTTAGCAGATTTCCCTTAAGGTAAATAAGCTATTGAGGTCGTACTCATGACGCGATTTTCAAAAATTTTCTTCAAATGTCTATCGATCCCTAGGAGATGACGAAGATGAGGTCCGTTCAAAATTATGTATATATATGTCTGTTAACGATCTAGACGTCGCAATTTTTGCTTGATCGTTACCAAACTCGATATTTAAATGTTTTATGTAAAAATAAAGATCAAGTTCGTTAATGGCTGAAATCGGAAAAGTGGGGGGGTTTAAAGGGGAGGATTTTTGAAAATTCGAAATATCTCCTTTACAATACGTGGGATCGAAGGTTGTATAGAACCAATCTTATTGCACATTAAATTTACTTTAAATATTGTTATGTACATTTATTCTCTATCTTGAATATTAACCGAGATATTTGGAGTTTTATTAATTGTAACGGATGAGATGTTATGAGATCGGCTAACTTCGGGTCTAGTCGTGAGTTTCCGTCAAAAGCTAATTCGGCAGTTTTCGTAACTGTTCGGCTCTCTTGAAATGTTTCTACTGTAAAACTTCACGTGGGAAATCTGCTTAGTTTACGCAGCCCCTGAGTGACGGACTTTTATGGCTAAAGGCAAGTTAAATTAACAAAAAGAACGCTTCTTTTAAAATCATTTAATACACCCTTCACGTGCCCAATTCTTTCTGGCATCTCTGCTGGGGATAATTGTTTAGGAGGATCCGCAGAATTTGAAAGCTGGTCAAGTAACTTTATTACTTTACTGGCTGGTAAATCAACGACGGGCGGCATGTCGTAGGTATTTTGTTTTTTCATTTTCATGTCAGTTTTTAACGTATTTTTGATTTTGTAATTGATATGATTAATCAAAAAGACCGTCAAGTTCGTAGTTTGAGCCCGGACACTCTATAAGGTTTTCGGTGTATTCTAACCGGTCTTCATGGCCGAAATAATATTAGCCACCCTCTTTCGCGGTGCATTTGGAATCTGGTTTCTCTATCTAGCACTTAAAATGTCGCGACTTAGCAGGTATTAGAAAAGTCCGTTACGCAGGTGTTGTGTGAATTTATCAGATTTCCGAACTGCCGAATATCAGGCTTTATATCCTATGCTCTCTTAATAATAAGGTGGCTGAGGTTAGCCATGACTTACATATATGGATAAGGCGTTGATCATATCTCAGTTGGTGAACCTAGAGTAGTGAGTTCGAATATCACCTATGCATAGTAATTTATTTATTGATGACCTCATTAAATAAAATCCTTAGTCCCACCCTGGCTAAAAAGGGTGGTAACCTAAAGACGATCCGCCCAAACGGGCTTAATAAATCACATTTTTCATAGTTAGAAACCAATGTTAACAGGAAATAAAATGTTAGCCTTACATGAAATGTTTATTGATGAAGTTTGTTTGTGAAGAGTTTATTGATACAGTTTTAATTGAAGTTCATATCAGGAAAAGTGGGGCTGGAAACCAAAAACCTACAATTTCTGGGAGCAATATTCGAGCTAATGAAAAAACGTATAGAAAAATTCTAGTACATTGCATTTCCAACAAGGTTGGTTATTTAAAATTTTTCAATCCGTTCATTGATAATACAGATATTTTCATTTTTTTTTTTATTTGTCCCCTCTTTAAACCACCACTTCTCATGTCTAGTAAAAAACAATTCTTCGAATTATTGTTTGAAATTACGTGATACTGACTTATCGCCATTGTAAAATGAGTAAGGTATATATTTAAGGCTGAAAAATAAAAAAATACCAAAATTTTGATTATTTTTTTCTAGTAAGAAGAAGTGCACAGAAAGGAAACTGTAGAAAATTAAATTTGCATCAAGAGTTTATGATCCAAATCTTAATAACAGAAATATTTTTAATTTCACCTCCTTTCTTGTAGGATTTGAGCCATAAACGAACTTGGATCTGTAGATTTACTTATGACGTTTAAATATAGATTTTGGTAACGGTCAAACAAATATTGTGGCCTTCAATGTGCCTATATTTGCACAGGAAATTTTTATATTCTTATTAATGGTAGTATTTTTTTTTTTTTCGTAAGTCTTCACGGTACATGCTACATTTACATTTCCCATCTCCATGTTTGTTTTTCCATCGTTCCTTATGACTTTATCAAATTTGTTGTTTTGTTTTTTTAAAGACTTGAAGAATTAATGGTAAGAATTCCTAAACAATTTCACTTCACTGCTTAAAACACCGTGGTCAATATGAATAACAATCATGAATTAAGAGAAGAAGAATTAAATGGCGCGCAAATGAGAGTTCTGGTGGGGTGAGGGGCAGAAGCAGATAATAAATATAGTTGTGGACTCAAAATACGGCTGGCGCAAATCTAATAATGGGGGGTGTATAATTTCTTTTGTTACAATAAAATAATTTCTCCTCACTTCAAATCCTCCATGTATTAAAATGGAAGAGTTTATATTTTAGTTTAAATAGCTTGAGTAGGTATGTATGAAGAGGGATTATAAGATGTCGAGAAGAGCTAGAGGTCACAAATGACGGCAGATCACCATTCTTCCCTCTTACAGGTTAGGCAACATAATCCTAATTCAACTTTGAATTCTGTTTACAACTTCACAGTACTAAAAATGCATGGTCAAATAAGTTTCTTGTTTTGTGATTTATTTAATGTATTCAATGTTGTTTTATTTACGCCCACTTCGTGCTACTATGGCTAATTCAAAACCTTCGAACATCAGACGCATCCAGACCTTCAATCCAAAGTCCTGCGCACCATAGTAGATGCTCCATATTATGTTACAAACCACGCCCTCCATAAAGATCTTAATATCCCATCTGTAAAGGACATAACTCCCTTAGGATTCAGAAAATTCCACAGCAGGCTATCCAATCATCCTAATCCAGAAGTCCTAGCCCTTTCCAGTACCACTCATCCATATTCCCCTCCACGGCACCTCAAGAGACAATGGCAAAGAGATCTCCTATAAGTGTAAAGTGAAGTGATAGCAGTGGCTATTTTCTTATCAAGTGCCATTCCTCCTTAGCTCTTGACTTCCTTGCCAGGCAGGGAGAGGCTGCTCCTCTCATTGTGGTGAAGGGGTGTGGCTACTGTCAAGAGTGATGGAGGAACTATTGTATTGTACATGTCGCACATTACCAAATGCATTTAAATGCAGGCTGTAATATACTCAATAAAATCAAATTTAATCTTCAAAAAAAAAAAGAACTATGGCTAATTGGGACGGGTTATCTACTGGTTACCACCCTGTTGCCTGAGATGGTACTAAGGATTTTATTGAACGAGTTCTTCACTAAACACATTCCTATTGCATAGGCAGGATTCAAACATACCACTTTTGGTTTTCTATATATGATTAAGACCTCAACTTTACTGAATCCCATAAATATTATACACATTTAAGGGAAAACTAACATTTATGAATAACCAATCTCAGAGTTGGGGTGTGGAGAGAGGGTGGCAAAAACTTTTTCTCTTGGTGAGGTACAATTTTAATAAATTCATACCTTGGAATGAATTGTTTTCAAAACAATATTTCTATGTAAATTACTTGCTTTATACAACAAAAATGTATATAACAAAAGTTGCACTAAATAAGAACTTTTTAATGTGCATTTTTGTTGAAACCCGAATAGGAAACGAAATATTATGCTTACTCACATCGGACCTCCCTTACAATCCCCACTACTTAAGTAATTTAGAAGGTGTTTGGTGCTAATTCAGATGCTAAGATTCAAAGTTAAGTAAAAGGCTTTCGCTAAATTGTTGATCTCTGGTATAGTTTTTAGTGTTCTAAAATCCTGTTTTATTTTGTTATACGAAAAAAAGTGCTTTTATTTAAATTGAATTAAAATATATAAGTTAAACTACTTTTGTAATGTGCTCACCCATTTGCCGAATACCAAAAAGACATGAAGTCTCGCGATTTTAAAATTCACTAAATCTACTTAAAGATGTTCGTAGAAGCCATATTTAAACATAATGTAAGCAACGGAATGGTAAAAAATCCATATTTTCTCTATATTTAATTTTTTATTTAACTTCTTTCAATGGTTTGCTGTTATATCACTATTCAAAACAGCCACATATTTCTTTCTAAGCGATTAGCTATTTGGCTGATATTAGTAGCTAATTTAGACTGTAGTACTATAGGCAGGAGATTCAAATGATCAAAGATGATTTCAATGGTATCATTAAATAATAAATCCATTGTTTCTTATGTAATTTTACAATGACAAGCGAAGGGATGGAAAATGTCATTATAACGGAAAATGCCTTTCTTTGAAATTAAATGTCCTTTTTTATTCATTATATTTTGTACTTCTACTTTTTTCGTCTAAGACTAATCGAATCGCCTTCTCTATTTCAAAATCCCTTGCTGCTGGAATTTTTTTCAGGAATTTACCGTTGAATAATTCCTATCACCCAAGGCAAGATTAAAACCGGCACAGTGGGCTACTGGGAACTCGAGTGTTGTTCTATCTACTCGGTGAGAATCCCCAAATTATCTTTGTCTGACATTTCCTTCTGTTTACCCAGCTCGAGTGGTCTTAATGAGACATCTTGTTTGTACAGATTTCTTTGTAGAGCCGCAAGAGATAGTGAATCCAGTCCTGAACATGGGCACACAAATCATTACTTCTAACAATCTCCCATTCCTTTCCATTCGTGTTTCTAAATCCAGGATAGGTTATTTAGTGTATCAAATTAATGAAGAATATATGGTTTCGATGTTACATTAAACCTGTAAAACCGACCTTAGTACACTTTACTTTATATAACTTTGACATTAATTTTCAATTAAATATAACTAAAAATTCAAATAAAGGGTTAGAACCGCCAATATAAATGATACTGTTGTCATACCTATCGGTGGAGACCGTCGTCACTGGCTGATGGTCGAGTACAGTTGGGAAGCGCTTTCGATGCAATGGCACCATCTTCAAGTCGGTCAAAAAGTGGTACTGTACAACTTTTTGACGGGCTTGAATATATATATATATATATATATATATATATATATATATATATATATATATATTAAAAGTATATTACGTTTAAATACACTTTTATTTTACAATATTTACACGTCAATCAACTATCTACTCAAATATAATACAAAAATAATAATAATAAAACAAAATATTAAAATAAGTAAGATAATTACAAATAAAATTTATAAATGAAATGAAAAAATAAATAAAATAAGAACAAAAAACAAAACAAAAAACAAATCATCAATTAAAGTTAAACTCAACTGATGTTTAATTTGCGAGTCTATGTAAGGTAAATATATTGATTTATAATTCCCATTCCTCACAATCAACTTTACATTCTAATGTATTTTTGCTTCATCCATATCTATACTTTTGATAAACTTTATAAGTTCTTTATTCAATTTGTTAAATATAATATGAGGTGGTTCTGGCCAATTTCCTCCTTTCAAAATTATGTGCCTTCAAAAGTGCTTAGTACTGTAGTAAATGTTTCGGCGAAATAGCTTGGCTATTGATAACATCAACTGTCCTTCCGTGTAATTGAATATAATGAATTGCGATGAAAGCATATTGTTTTCACACTCAGACGTCAGCAATCTTAATAAATCGTCAGTCATCGATGCATTTAAATAACGGAATAAATAAACGGATTAAACCCATCAGGGGAATGTGTATAAATCTCACCAACATGTTAAACGCTCTCTATTATGTACAGGTAATAACTAAGATGAGGTGGAAGTTTTTGTGGAGTAATCCAGTTTGAGAAAGAAGAAGAAAGTAAAATCGCTTTGCTTCTTATTAAAATGTGTTATGAAATAGCATATAGCGTTTTGCATTGGGGGAATTCAAAAAATCATTTTTTAATAAGGTTTACATTCAATAAAAAGGTGAGACATTCCTGTCGGCCACTCTTTAATTGTTTTCTTCTATACCAAACATTGTTGATGATGATACAAAACATGAGCTTATTTTATCTTATAGAAATAAAATTACTCATAATCATTAAACATGATACTAGAATATGCTTCAAAGCTTTAAACACAAACATAAATATTTGGAGAAAAGGGTATCACTTTCAGAAATAAAACTCATTAATGCTATAAAAAAATTATTCATTTTTCAAATATAAACTAAAAAATATAATGTCTGAAGGAGTTGGTAAATCAAATAAAGGGTTGGAACAGCCAGAATAAATGAGACTGTTGTCATATCTGTCGGTGACGACGGTCTCCACCGAAAGATCAGAAGGAGTTTTTATGCACACACGTATTATAGAGGAAAACAGATTAATTCGTTCCTCTACCACCCAGCTTACCTAGAAGAAACTCCCAAAAAAGTTTAAGTATAAAATAAAATTCATATATATATATATATATATATATATATATATATATATAGCATAGAATAATCTTTAGGATGCAGGTTTCTCATAATTTATAAAGTATTACGTCCTTTACTAAATCTAAATCTAATAGCAAAAAAGTATGTAAATAAATTAGAAATGCACTTTAAAGAGAGTGTTACAAAAGCATTAACAAATCGAATTAATTTCAAATAATTATTAAGTTGACAGAGTTTATAAAATGTATTCTTTAAAACTGAGATAATTTTATGGCGAATGTATTTGGTATACAAGTACGTTATTTAATAATAATATGTAAAGAAATTAATAGACGAAATATTAATAACATTGTTACAAAAAGCCAAATATACTTGGCAAGTATAATATTATGTTTTTTAACGTCCCGTAGTTCGTTAATGGGTCACTGGTACTGTTTAAGTCCCTCTAACCTGAAATAAAGAACACCGCTGCGTTAAGCTCCGCTTTGCAGAGTCCCTATAAATGGTCCTGAAATAGAGCTAAGGAGTGAGGGGATAAATACTTCACTTCAAAGTTTAAATAGACTTTCCGTGATCAGGCAGGTGATGAGGTCAGGGTTATTTCAAGTCGTTGGCTTTCCTTGGCCAAGACACTTTCATTACTAGATTTTACCTGGAATAATAAATAAATACCTGGAGAGAACGTCAACTCAGCCATAAAAATCAGTTTACTATTCCTAGAATGGCGAACAATTCAAATTTTCCTGAGTGCTTGAATAGTCTGTCAAAAATTTATCCATTTGTCATAGTAACGTCCGAATGATGTCTGAATTCCAAGGCTCAGTAAAAAGATACTGTAATAATTGGCAACTCCATTAGTATAATTAAATCACTATAGTTTCGAGAATATTCAGTAATTCTGACATTTTAATCTCCATTGGGCCGTTAAATTAAGCCTATCATATCCTGAAGGACAATTCTTACTTTAAACTACATTAATAATTTATCTATTATCAAAAGAAACTGTGTAGTGAACATTGTCCTACACGACAGTTGAGCAATAATTTTACACAGAACAATAAAATATCAGCAGTTTGTAAATGGAGGTACTTTAAGAAATAATTCTTTATAATATGCTACCACACAAGAAGGTTTTCGTTTTTTAGTTTTTAGTTTATTCTCTATCATGAATGATGACCGAGATTTTCAGTTATCAGCCTTCAGTAAAACCCCCACTTCTGCTCATGTTACACAAACAATATTCTAATTATAAACCACATTATTCGTAGCTTAAATACCAAATACTGTTTTCAAGAGACCTGCATTATACGAGATGCATGCAAATATGTTCTGGTAACACCCACCTTCATATGTTTGCACTACTAAAATTTGATTGATTGGGATAAAAATTATTCTGATTCATTATAAACTAGACAAGATATTGTAAATAGTTTTCAATAAAATTAATATGTTATATTTCAATATTGTTTTTCGTTCCGGTAACAGGTTGGCAGAACTTTTTGTTTACATTTCAGACGCTTCCCGCCGGGAGTTTGTTCAAATTGGCTTGAAGATCTCTAATTACCATTTGTATTTACTCACTTAATATTCGCGGTGTTGTGTTACCAGTATGTAGATTTATCTATTGTTAAGCTTCACTGGGGAAATCTGCTTAGTTTACGTAGCCCCTGCGTGACGGACTTTTTTAGTTGTCGGACTTCAGTAAACCCTCACTCCTACTCATGTCATATAAACAGTAAGCTGTTATATCATGAGCACATTAGAAACTTAAACAACACATATTGTCTTCATTGAACTTTTACTGTGTGAGGTACATGCAAATAATCAGTGTGTTGATGTCATCAACTAATATTTTCCGTGCTTGACTTGAAAATGATTATTTGATCTGTACCAGACTCAATGTTTAACCTTTTAATTCAACCCGAATGTTCAAGTTCACATAATGGCTGAAATCGTACACACAATGGAAGGGGGTTGGAGCAGGAGGGAATTTGAAAATTCAAACTATCTTCGTTACTATGAGTCGGATCAAAAAATGTTGTAGTACAAATCTTGTTAAACTATTGATGGTCGACAACTCTTGATCTCTACATTTTCTTGTAACTCGTCATTGACGTGTAACATTAATGGAGTTATTAGTGCTTTCTTATTTTCAGCCTTTGGTTAGCCCCACTACTACTCATCGAATTTGACTTAGATATAGAAAATATAATGGGGAAGTGATGTTGGATGACATTGTTAGTGTGTCATCCCAGTATGTGTGAAATATGCTTAGTTACGTAGCCCCTGCGTGACTGTTTTTTTAATTTCTTCAAAGAGAGTTATTGAAACATTATTATGTTAATAAGATTTAAAACACGTGCTCAAACTTCAAATAACCGCCTCTTAATAACTGGTGGTACACGCCTCTATTTCAAAATTTCTGTAGGAATTTCACTGCTCATAGACTAACTAAAAGCTACATGATGGGCCATGTCAGTTGATTACAATCGATACGTCAAGGAGTAAAAACATCTATTATCGCTGAAGAAATCTGGTCTCTATACTAAACGAAATTGTATTTACATAGAGTTATAAATTAGTAAATTATTCTATGAATATTCTCATTTCTTGTCGAGTTCGATTCTCGCCTGGGCAAAGGAAACTATTTAGTGACGAAATTCATTAAATAACGTCCTAAAATCCCACCCTGGCTAGAAAAGGGTGGTAACCTGTAGATAACCCGTCCCGATTAGCCTAAGTTGCAAAAAGTGGACGTTAATAAATAAATAAGTTTAAAAATATCGTAAATAGCTCAGATGATTAATTTCAGTTTTTTTATTCTTTATAATGTGTATATATTTCTTTATTTTCCTCTTGTTCATGATATTTTTCTAATATTCTTATATTATTCAAGTAAAACTATTACTAGTATTAACTGTATGACCTGCTTGATTTATAACTGATTTTTTTCGAAGCAATTGAGATTATTATCCTAAATAAATTCTACATAAAATCCATACAACCGGTTTCATATATACTGTATTTCGTAACTTTTACATTCACTTGGTCTTTTATAAGACTAAAACTATTATTAACTGTGTAATGATATTAGTTCTATATTTGGTCATATTGAAGCAATTTCTCCAGCTACTATGGGATTATGACTAAATAAACTATAAGATTTTCATTTGAAATAGTCCAAAATAGGACAACCCCAGCCAGTGGCGACGGCTTGATAGAGGACTTGAGTAGGTTAGAGGACAATAACTGAAGGATTACATTTGCACATTGAATGGTGCTCAAGAATTGAACAATATAAAAAACGATTAATTTTTAAGCCGCAGTTGCTTCATAACCGACTTATGTTAAATTCACACTAACATCAACCACCCGTGGCGGACAGGACGTCGAAATGTTCTGTAATGTGTCTGAATGACTCTCTTCACACTGGGGCGTGTCACGAAGTACTAAGTTATCTCGACAAGAGTAGTTTGACCTGACGGTGCCTGTTAGTCTAGTACCTTCCAATAGTGTGAATGTAAAATAGGTGTCACAGACAGCCTATGGACAAACTAGCCTCTATTTTGTAAAGTGTTACTTTAGGTAATTTAAAAAGTCCCTCACCCAGGGGCTGCGTAAACTAAGCAGATTTCCCACGTGTTGGTATAACACACTAGAGATCTCGTCTCACCTCATATTCTTTATTTCTATGTAAATAACCAACGAGTAGGACGGAAAAGAAGGCTGAAAACAACAAAGTACAAATTACTCTCTTATTACTTGAGATACAAAAAAAAGTCCGTCACGCAGGGGCTGCGTAAACTAAGCAGATTTCCCACGTGAAGTTTTACAATAGACAAATCTGCCTAATAACAACTGTAGTAACCTAAACCTATTCACGAGGGACGAATAGTTATGGAAATGGCCGCCAGAGCTCTCGGCGGAAAGTCCGAACATAGCCGACCACACGCAGAATACAAATGCAAATATCTCGGTTAATATTCAAGATAGGGAATAAATCTATATAACAATATTTATAGTAAATTTAATTTGCAATAAGATTGGTTCTATACTATTTTTCGTTCCGACGTATGGTAACGGAGATATTTCGAATCTTCAAAAATCCTCCCCTCTAAACCCCCCTCCCACTGGTCCGATTTCAGCCGTTAACGAACTTGCGACCGCTAGAGCGGTAACAGACAAATATATATATATATATATATATATATATATATATATATACAGTTCTGAACGGACTTCATTTTCGTCATCTACTAGGTAGGATCGATGGACATTTGAAGAAAAATTTCAAAAATTCCGTCATGAGTACAACCTCAATAGCTGATTTCCCTTAAGGCTGAATCCCCTCTCTAAACTCCCACTAGTGCAGGTTCAATTTCAGCCAATAACAAATATGATCTTTAGTGTTGACTGAAACCGTTAAATACTGAGTATGGTATAGATCAAATAAACATTACGAGTAAAGAATGTAAAATCACAACGTATTTCCATATCTCACACAGAATAAGTTCAATGAAAAAAACAAATTCAGTATTTACGCTTATAATGATTTGTTTCACGATATAACAGCTTATTGTTAATATGTCATGAGGAGGAGTTGGGGTTAACTGAAGGCTGAATACTAAAAATGCAAATCTCGGTTAGTATTCATGATGGGCCGAACATCGATGTAACAAAAGATATAGACAATTAAATTTTTAATAAGATTGGATCTATGCCATTTTCTGGTCCGTCGTATAATAACGAAGATATTTCGAATTTTCAAAATTCCTGCCCTCCACCCCTTCCACCAGTCCACTTTCAGGTTTCAACGAACATGATCTTTAGTTTCAGACAATTCCGCCATGAGTAGAAAGTCTGCTAAAAATGAGAAAACGGATGCGGAAACGGAGTACTAAGAGTTGAATAGGCCTACAAAAAATACAGCGACTATTGTTACAGAAACAAGATATTGCAGGAAATAGGATGCAATAAAAAATGCACCCCGAATTTTATGTTGCATGCTGTAAAAGCGGTATAATAGTAAATGATTTAAATGTAGATAAATATAATTTTGACACATGCCACTCTAGTTTTAAAATGTGACTTATGGGATAGCTTTAAATATTCAAAAGGTGAAACTCTTATTTGGCTGATGTAGTTTTTAATCATTTATTAGAGATATTAGTATTTATTACAGGTATAACCCATTCTTTAAGTAGTAATTCAAGCTGATTGCCCAATAGTTGATTATAATGTCTTGTAATTTGATCTCTGACGGAAAGTTGGCAGTTAATGTACTCTGAAAATAGCATCCTGAAGAGAGCCTCCGTTTTATTAGTGTAAGTGCTGCTGGGCCAAGGATATATTTGAGATGACTATATCGTGACTCCTCAGTGTCAGGCTCAGGGTCGCCTGAGGTATTGTAGATACTAACCAAGAGATTCTCCAATCAGCAGTCATATATCGTTGGCAATCTTTTAGTCTATTAGCAGAATTCCCTATAGGGAAATCTGCTAATGACGTTATACTCCTTGTTAAACTATTGATGCTCTGCAATTCATGTTCTATTACATTGCTTCTTAATAATATGCTTCATTTAATATTTAATTTTAATAAGCTGAATATTCTATAACTCAAATATTAAGCGAGTTATTGAACTTTCTTGTTTTAGAAGAATTCCTTAGAGGAAATCTGCTAAAGAGGTTTTACTCATGATTGAATTTTCGGAAAAATATTCTAAATGTTCATTGATCCGACCGAGGAATAACGAAAATGAGGTCCGTCCAAAACTATGCATATATATATATATATATATATATATATATATATATATATATATATATTAAGATAAAAATTTATTAATGACAGGGCAATCCATCGACTACAATTTAAAAAATGGACGGAATTTTTAGTAGTGTAAACATTTTTCAAACAATTGAATATTTATATATACTTTTTAAATAAAATCAAAAGTAATAGAAATATATGTAGGTTTATTAATGCTTTGAATTGTGAGCAGCCACCGGCTTCTATTCGTGATGAAGCAGAGAGATGGTATCGGGACGCATGTACTCAGAAACAACGGCACAGAACACAGGATCTTGCAGCGGAATGAATGGTTCAGTTACCAGCAAGTAGAAGGCAGAAGGTGTAGACCGAAAGAAGTTACTTCATAAATCGCTAAACGGCGTAGAGGAAAATAAAATAAAGAGAGCTGAAGATGAAAATGCATTTTATTTAATGTTCCTGCTTCCAAATGAAGAATATATTATCAAGTAGATGGCTCAAAATAACTCATACAAGAACAATATATGTTATATTAACTTATATAATTTAAATAAGCTTTTGTTATTAGTTTTCAATTAAGGATTAAAAATGAAAACAATTATTGTTTTTGGATTTCTATAAATTTACTTTTGATTGTAATTTTTAGTACAGACAATGGCCTTTGAAGAATGAGTGTATATAAAATCAAACACGAAGTGCAAAAACCAAGTAAAATGTATGATGATTGAAAGTGTTTGTGTTACCACCCATAATTTACCAGCCATAACTCCCTGTAAACTTTTTCACCTTTGTGACAGATAGAGATAGCTTTAGACTTCTATTTGGATAGAATATTCTACTTTATAATTATGGCATGTTTATTTTTCAGTTTTCCACCTAAACAATACTCTGCTACATAATAAATCACATTATTGGAAGTTAAAATACCAAAAATTGTATCCCCCCCCGGTTATTGAAATTGGATGAAACATTTTGCTTAGTTTACGCAGCCCCTGCGTGACGGACTTTTAAAAACTAGAAATACATTCTGAGGAAACATTTCGTAATAATAAATATTAAATGTATATCCGTCATTTTCTGTGAATTTTGCCCAGGCGTTAAGTCATTGAAATATATAATTAAAATAAAATTAAGGAACCCTACTGACGACAAACTTTCCAGATATTGGGATGTAGAGAAAGCTCGGAATACAGGTAATATTAAATAATAATATGATTTCCCGAAGTTTGGGCAAGAGCAGAAGGTGACAGGAAGCCATTACTGAACGCAACTCCTCCACGTCTCGAATGTCATGAGGTTTTCTGCTCGCTGAATGAATGATAAGGGTTGTGTAAGGTGTGACGGAATGACACCTCTAGCTCAGTATTTATCACCCTTAGTGTCTCCCCTTACACACATACATAAATCTCCCGCTAAAGAAGTTTGTTACTCAATAAAACTCAGTTAGGCTCCGTCTGTGGTGTAATGGAGAGTAAGTAGTTTAAAGATTTTAGATTGAATGTTACATCAAAGAACGGCGTTTAGTTTGATAAAGAAAGTGACTCATACAAAGTAGATTTTTACATGTAATTATGTACTAATATTATATTCTGCAGTAGCAGTGTTACTCGTCGTTGTCGGGTTGAAATAGAAATTGTTTCCCGTGTAATTATAAAATTTTGGTGCACAAAATCATCCCGCCATATTGCTCAATAACACAAATGCTCTGTAACATGAACAGTAAATATGTAGTAATCCATTTATTGCCATCATATTAGTCATATTTATAGTTTTGAGCATGACACCTGGAATAACTAGTGGACGAATATTGACGAATTTATTATCCTCCTTGATATTTATTAGCTTTTTGTCTTTATATTATCCGTCAAAATTAATTTATTGTATCGTCTTAGTATCTGGAGAAAAAATATGATAACATTTTGATCAGGGATTCTGCTGTAATTACATGGAATTTAACCAAATTCATTCTTTACATTATTTCGGATAAAATCAATATTAACTATGACTTTGACAAACTGTATCTTTGACGGATATGTTTTTTGACGTTGAAGTAAACCTCCTCCCCACTCCTGATGGGGTAGTAAAGTATAATATGGATCATGTAAACATATTCATTTCCCTAACTCATAACTCGTAAGCAAAGTCATTGGTGACCAAAAGAGGAACTCATAACTTTATAAAAATGAATAACATTTTAGGGTACTAATCGTCATTCTAAACACAATTTGTTCGTTATATTTTTTCAATAAAACCAAACTAGCAAAGTTATTCATCAATACGTATTTTCACGTCTAAGTAAACTCCCCCCCCTCCTAATTGAAAATTCAAATTCCATATAGCCTATGTTGTACCTTAAGATAATTGACACCAAAATATGAAAGTCCATAGAGATCCTCTGAGCCGTTTTTGAGCGATTTAATAACAAACAGACGGACAGCCAGACAGTAGACCAGATATACACTTTTGATGCCACTGTTCCTAGAATTTTCTGAAACGTGAAAAAAAAACCCTGCCGAAAGCTAGGAGTGGAGGAGGGAGCTAGAACTAATTTGCCTACATATGTATGCGTGGTGGCACTTGGTGGGGGGGGGAGTAGAAATTTTTTGAATGGTTCATTCAATTTTTTTTAAATTAACTTTTTTTATTGATGGAATGCCCAAGTGTGATTGATTAGAGGGAAATTAACGTCACTATATCGTCAAATCAGCCAAAATATATTTTTTTAATCAGAACACTCTCGTATAAATGCAAATACTTTGTTATCAACCTGCCGCCTCTTCATCCTCAAAATGGATACAATGTTACAACGAAACATTAATATTTTTCAAACATTTTTTCCTTCCTAATTCATCATGTTGTGATTAAAATTTAACGTTATTTATTAACATTATTATATGTTAATATTATTTATTGATAACAAAGCTAATTGGGACAGGTTATTTACCATTTTCGGGCCAGGATTGGACTAAGGATTTTATTTAATGAGTTTGTCACTAAATACCTATAATAAATTCCAGGTTAGAATCGAAAAAAGTCGTGTTTAATAACTTATTCTTGAGTTTAGTATATAAATTAAACATTTTTATGAAATGAATGTTACGTTCGCTGTATAAATCACCCTTATCTAATATATTTCTAAGAGAAAATGATATTGGAAGAGCACACACACACACACACACACACACATATATATATATATATATATATATAGAGAGAGAGAGAGAGAGAGGGAGGGAGGGAGGGAGGAATGCAGTATAAGATTTAGTATTGGGGAAGTATAGAAATGAGTATTATATGATTGAAATAATTATTGTAGGAAATATTAGATTATTGGTTAAAAATATTCCGGTACCCACATTCTCTGGTTTCCTTGTGACTCTAGTCATGGGACTGTTACATTTACCATGTCTACAATTCTTGTGATTTAAATGTTCATAGACAGATCGGTTCATTTAAATACATGAGTGTAGATGATTTTGGAACTGAGTTAATTAACAGGAATTTCTAATGGATAAAATCGAAATTGAAAAAGATTAGGCACTAATGTCCTCATATCGAATTACGGGTTATAATTAATTAATAACTACGAGTTTAGCGGTGTGCACGGCGCTAAAAATACAATCCCACCACGCTGGAGTGTTGGCTTGGTTTCTTTTGGTCGACATAGAAAAATATTCAAGATAGAGAATAAATGTGTATAAACATAATATTTATAGTAAATTAAATTTGCAATAAGATTGATTCTATACAATTTTTCGATCCGACGTATAGTAACGGAAATATTTCGAATTTCCGAAATTCATCTCTTCTAAACCCCCTCCCCTCCCACTGGTCCGATTTCAGCCGTTAACGAACTTGATCTTTCGTTTTACATAAAACGACTAAATATCGAGTTTGGTAACGATCAAACAAAAATTGCAACCACTAGAGCGGTAACAGACAAATGTATATATATATATATATATATATATATATATATATATATATATATATATACACACACAGTTTTGAACGGACGTTATTTTCGTCATCTACTAGGTAGGATCGATGGAAATATGAAGATAAATTTCGAAAATTCTGTCATGAGTACGACCTCAATAGCTGATTTCCCTTAAGGGGAATCTGCTAAAAAGTAGCTATTGAAATGGTAGATGAAAAGTTTTCACAAATATTCCTTCAAATCTAAACTAATCGTAGTAATTTCACCTCGACATAGACCAAGTACGAGGTGTTTTGCATGCGTGAATATAATGAGTTATGTATAAAAGATATAGTATGAATAACAGTCCCAAAATCTGGTATAGATGTATATCAAGAAACATCTATACCAGTTCATCATAAACTGATAGAAGTATATCAAGAAATGATACGAGTAACTGCCCCCTGACGTGGAATGAATAACTGTCCCTGATATGGTATGAAAAACTCTTTCCTGGATATGGTATGAATATATGCCCCTTGATATGGTACGTGTGACCATCCCCTGACATAACTAAATGCCCCTGATATATGTGTGACCACCCTTTGACAAGGTATGAATAACTGCGCCCTGAAATGGTATGAGTAACTGCCCCCTGACGTGGAATGAATAACTGTCCCTGATATGTTATGAATAACTCTTTCCTGGATATGGTATGAATGTCTGCTCCTTGATGTGGTACGCGTGACCATCCCCTGACATAACTAAATGCCCCTGATATATGTGTGACCACCCCTCTGACAAGGTATGAATAACTGCCCCCTGAAATGGTATGAATGACTGCCCCTGAAATGGTATGAGTAACTGCCCCATGATCCTGATATGATATATGCGATTGCCACCTGACATAGTAAGAGTAATTTTTCTCTAACATATATATGTGTGAGTGTTTGTTTAAATTTCAACGGATCTCATTTTTATCAACTTATTATAAATTTCGATTTCTAGAAATGTTGTGATAATTGTGTCAGAAGTTCATTCATCAAAGAAGTCCATTACTTATACTGCTACAAGTACCTGTACTTTTTTGGTCATTAGTGGTGTACCAAGTTAGACTTCATCAATTATAGATGCCCAGCCTCCACAAGTCCATCTCCAGGTAATTAGCCACCGTTATCTGATCCTATCTCATTTCCTAATTCGAGAGTCTGGTGACTTCCATTCTTTCAACTGGTTCCAACCACCACAGTTTGCCCTTTTTTGTTAGAGTTGGAGGGAAGCCCTCTGGTTTGTGAAATATTATTATTTATGGGAACATGCTGTTCCTTTTTTCATCATGATTTGCAACAAATGCTTTCCCTTATAATGTATAAACTAAGTAAAGTCGCGTAACCTACCTTATTCTTCAGTTCAGCATGCACAGTAAATACTTTTATAAAACGATTTTTACTTTTCCAGTACTTTCAAAAGTAGCATTTCTTAAAGGAAAAGATTATGAAAACGTTTGTGCTATAGTATATTTTAAGACATTGTATGAGATTAAATATTGGAAAATTATCAAAAACATCTTTTGCACACGAAATACTATATCAAGCTTTTTCCGAAGCATTTTTCAAAGGAGGGAACAGATCAAATTCTTCTTAGTTTAGTCAGAAACATATTTTTCAAAAAAGCAAAAATATTAATATATGGAGAAACCACCGAGGAAGAGACAAAAACTGTTATTGGTAACCTTTTTCATGTAATATTTATTTTATTGATAGTATTAATGAATTAATAATGTCAGTAAAGACATCATGGTTGGAAACTGGGATTATGAAACCACGGTGATGAGTTTTTATGCCGCATATACAATTTCCCATTCCCTGCCACCGTTTAAATATATATCAGACTTTTTCTGGACGAACAGATTATTATCGAAATAATCACAGCCAGATTCCTTCTATTCTTAGTTACTCCCATTAAGGGAAAGTTGCTTTTTTTTTACTCTGATGTCGTAAATGTAGTGAAGAGTCACTCATCATTTAAATACGTAAGTTTTAGAAGTAGTTTTGAATGACTATTAATTAGACTAATATAATGTTCGTGGTACTCATCTCACTGATTTAGTTGTTGTATAAGGGCAGTCATTTTCACAGTGACTTCTCTTTGTGACTTCATTAGATATAAAAAGAGACAAAAGAAGTCATTGAAATAGATCAATATTCGGTAATTAGTGAAATAACTTTTATATGATTCTTAAGGATCCTTGATTATTCATTAAATTTAATGTAATTCTGTATTGATGGTAGTTAAATGTCCTCTGGTATGAGAAGAATGAGTACTACATAATATGATTAATTTGCTAAAGATAATTGCTATAAGTATTCTGGAAATTAAGTAACCTTAAAAGTCTTAAAATAAAAATAGTTTTTTCTAACCCCTAACCACCCCTAACCGAGTGTCAGTGCTTTAACAATCTAACCAATCCCCAACTACTCATCAATCCTACATATCCTACCCTTGGCTATCATATCCACACTAATTAGACCATTTAATAATACTGGGCTTTATAATTTTAATCTTCAGTAGAATAATATGTCACACTATACTAGCTTTATTTGATATATTTGGAGCAATAAATTATTTTAATCAAGAGCTAAAAATAGCATTGAATAATTAATTATAGCCAGCAGTTCATTCCGTGACCCATTGTCCAATTAACATAATAATTCACCCTTTCTAACGGATCGCCAAAATTTTAACTTTCAAAAATATGTACTTCTTTCAATTCTCTATCATTCGACTTAGAACATATGTCTAAATTTATATGAGATATCATCAGCTGTTTACCCTATCGAGATCTGATAAGATACAAATCCCCTGAAATGAGATCATTCATTTGCGAGTGGTGTTTAATTTATACAAATAATCATTTTCAGTATAGCAAATTAAAACTCAAGGAAGGACAAAGGATATTGTTTAGTGAGTTTGTCACTAAATTAATTCCTATTACTAGTCCGGGACTGGACACAATGACTTTAGGTTACCATGAGCATTAGGAACTATGCTTTAACGTAGCCTTTTTTTATATGTTAAATACTATATATAATAAAATTAGAAAAAGAAACATTCTTTTATCGGGTGATGAACCTATTACCAAATATAACTATAAAGGCTACACAACTAACGTTTTTGTACACTTACAATTAATCAGCTGACTAATTAAATGTATAAAATTACTACAGTTCTCTATGAAGGAATAATACTAGTAAAAACTAGTGGATCTGCTGCTAAAGAGCTGGTAACAATCTCTGAAGATGAATGTAACAATATTCAAAAGCGCTCGGCTTTACATTTTATGTTTGTTTTTTTTTCTTTCCTGCTTTTTAGAACTATTTACTGTTAATATAATAGTCTTATTATTTGTACTAAAGCTAGCAAACTAATAATCAACAAAAACTAGAACAAGACAAGACAGTTAAAACTATAAATAATATTCTTCAATTAACCGATGATATTTTTATTTGGAAATCTCGAATATAGACGCTACTTTATTTTATAAATTGTTCTAAGTTTTCTGTGGTCCTGCTCTCTTTGAAAACTAACATGTAATAGATTAAAACAACGAAGGATGTATTGTTTACATTTTCTAAGGTATGAAATAAATCTTAAATTGTTCTTCATTCAATAAATAGCTGGCAAGTCAAATTCTATTAACCATTTGGGGCATTTACGATTATCAAAATACGATTTATGATAGTAAACAAGTTCTGTCACCCAATGAAGCTTGACATAACTTATGTAATACTGATAAAGTGAGGTTTCTCTGATTGAAAACTTCAACATTACAAATGTGTTCTTGTTTGTTATTTTATATGTATAGCAGAAATGAAAGAATGATTAATTTGGATTGATTCATTATTTTAACACTGATCATGGTTACTGTATACTGTCATAACTAAACATAAACAATACAGAATTCTTACACAATATAGAATATCATTTCAAAAAGTAGTAGGATTACGTATGAATTTAATTAGTGGACGTATTTAGAGTTGATTCTTTAAATAACAGCTTAAATAGAAAACAATAATCATGTACCTTAATATATTTATATGTGGTCAGAAATGATAACAATATAAAAAAATCTAGAAAGCTATCCCCAACTGAGGGATATTTAGCCTTTGATATACTATATATTTCTAAGATATGTGAATCCATGTAGATACAAATGAAGATATTGTTATGGGCACAGCTCAAAATTATGGGTTTTCCTTAAGTCAGGTTTATCATGATTAATAGACTTAAGTCTTCTTTGTCATTAAATGAACAGAAATTTGGACTTTTTTGTCCCGTTGAGTTCTGTTAAGTATTGGCAACATACATTTGTTAAGTTTGTGATAACATAACTTGCCATATTTAATAACCTTGCTTTGTTGGTAATTGGTATTAATCTCGTTTCATATATAAGATACTGTCATTGACAATCCTAGCTCCAAACACACGATTACAGATATGTATGGGATTTCAATGATTGGAGAAAATAGTTACCAACTCTGGTAAGTTCAAAAATGTTTTACTGACTACTGTGATTACAAAATCACTAACAGTTGTAAATAGCCCATGACGAGCGCTAGATATGGAGTGGATTTAGAGGTTTGTTATGGTATACTTTGTTTATGGCGGGTTGGATTGATTGTTCTCTGCTCCATGCATGTGTGGGTTTTTTCGTAGGCATATTGGCATTAGGAAAGTAGTTAAAGACAGTTAGAGATGTTTATCCGATCTTGAAGAGGAACTTATTTCTGATTTGCAGTGAGACGAACGCTTGAGAGACATGTGAGGCCGGCCATGCCATTGTGCTCCATGGTTTTTTATGGTTGATCAGCTTTGGCGTTGGACGAAGTGTCGAGAAAATGCTTACTATGTATACTTAAGAAGACAGCTATTGAGATGTTGAGTGACATGTGATACCTTGTGTAGTATGGATGGCCTGATAGATGGCATGGGGGGTGGCCTCGGGGGTGCAGGCCTTGCCATGCCTCCCAGACCTACCCGCCGCTGGAGTGCCTGGAGAGCAGCAGCTTCCTCCCGCCTTCTGCTCGGAGGCTCCTGGAGCCCACGGAAGGAGCCGTTCCTCCGCAGCCAGTGGTCCGTGCAGCTAGCATCCATCTACTGAGCTAGTCCCGGGCCCTCTCGCTCCGCCCCTCCATCCCCTCCCCTGCCCCCTCCATCCCCACCCCCGAGGGGCGGCAAGCACAGCCTCCAATCTACCCCGGCTCAATCCCCCAACTACAACTCTTAATTTATTTTATATGCCCCAATGACTACTTCAAGTTGTTTCCAAAGCAGAGAGTTATTATAAAATTAAATCGTTTTAAACCGAACAAAGCAAACTAAGAAAATTAATACAAATGGATGCGTTAATTAATTCATTACAAATACAACTTTCATGAATTGCTGCCAAAAGCACAAATGGCTCTGCCAAATGTAGAAATAAACAGTATACTGTGAGTACTAATAGATAATAAAGAAACATTAATACTAATATGAAGTCCGTCAAGCAGGTGCTGACCAATATTAAATTTGGACAACTGCTTAAAAACTTGATCTGCGAGAGAGGTTTTATTTTCTCCATTGTTCATACTCTTTAAATCCTGTTTTATTCTCTTTTTAAGTATGTACTCAGTTTTTCCATCTGTTACGATTTTCAAAATTGGTTTTACAGATATTGAATTTCGTATTTTTTTTTTGTTTTTTTTATTTATTCTGTATTTAGTCCTGTTAAAACTATTGTGAAAGGTGTGCGTGTTATAAAAGACAAGGCCTGTTTGAACTTAATGAAAGATATTCGTAAAAATAATATATCAAGAATTGTCATTATTGTCACTTTATAAAAACCCATTATGTCAAAACGTGGGAACACATCCCGAATGCCGTAATGAGACTCTTCTTAACCTCGCTACTTCTTCTCTACAGCAATGTAT
Source organism: Riptortus pedestris (assembly GCA_019009955.1). Taxonomy (NCBI): domain Eukaryota; kingdom Metazoa; phylum Arthropoda; class Insecta; order Hemiptera; family Alydidae; genus Riptortus; species Riptortus pedestris. Next base: position 211,254,472 of record CM032228.1, on the reverse strand, counting down.
AACAACAAGATACTCGACATGGCAGTACAAAGACGTAACTGCCAAGGTTATTTATTACATTCGCGAGTACCTCCCCTCAGTGACTGCGTCGAGGGAGTGAACCGAAGGCAGGTTCACCTGGAATGGTAGATGGTGGTGATCTTCCTTGGCGGAAGGTCTAGCTGAGGGTGGTGTTGCTGCTGAGGATAGTGGTTGACTGGAACTTGAGTCCTGTTCCTGGAGCAGGAAAGCCGGTTTCAGTCTGTCAACCAAGACTGTTTTGGCCCCTGAAGGCAACCAAATGTCGAAGGTACTTTAAAACGTTTTTAAAACCTTGTTAAGTCCAGTATAATGTGGTGTGGGCGGGCGCTGTACAGTGGCATCCCTGCGGAAAACATGAGAGGCCGGGTGCACGCCAGTGTACGAACGTCCTTGCGGCGTATATTCAGTAACGTGCTGGTCTCAGTCGCTCCAACTGCTCTCGAAGTCACTGGACAAAGTCTTCGGTGCTGATTCGCTACTTGGATATATCTAACAGTTCACCAGGCAGTCGAAGTGGTTTACCATAAACCATCTCTACGGAGCTCGTGATGTTATTGTGGACTGCTGCACGAAGTTCCAGGAGTACCATGTGCAAAAGAGAGGTCCAACCGCTGGAATCCAAAAGTCTTAGAGAGCTGGTAGAACAGATCAGACTTAAACTGTCACCCTTGATCAGTTGCGATGCCTGCAGGAATACCGAAACGTGCGTCCAGGACGAAAAGAGTGTTGTTGCACAGGTAGTTGCTGGGATGTCCATCGGCTGAACCTGCCTACCATTGTAAGGCAGTGCCGCATACCAGCTGAACTGAGCAGTGGACCAATGACGTCGTTGTGAGCGTGCTCGAATCTGCCTGAAAATGCCATGTGGTGTGACTGTGTGTCGAAGCTCCTTCGCCTTCTGGCAGGCGATGTAGACTGTTGACCATTTGCTGATGTCCGCGATTTGGTTCGGCCAGAAATACCGCTTAGCGACATGTTGGGGCGTGTTGTGGGTATCGGGATGGCTAAGTTTGAATACGGAATCGAGTTGAATACGGTGAATTGCACGCCTTCGGGCACATGCGGACGGACGGAGGTCGTGGACGTCTCGCAGAGGAGAGAACGTGATTACAGCATCCACTTGAGCTGTAAGGAAGGTTTCTTCAGCAAGTTAGGAATTGCGTCGTTATCGCCTCTGTGCTGCCACTAGGGCTTGCACCCCATCTGGGCCGTGGATTTCATCCAATTTGAAAACGCGTCAGCCGCATCATTCTCCGCTCCAACAACGTGCTGGATATCGGTGTTAAATACGCTAATAAAATTTACCCACCGAATCCGCATGGAGTGCATGTTTCCGGTTTCTGCTGAAAAGCATAGAGATTTGGTCAGTCCAAATCGTGAAATGACGACCCTCGACTTGAGACCAAAAGTGTCGCACAGCTTGATGAATAGTCAATAGCTCGCGGTTAAAAGTTTAATAGCTCGGTTGAGCCAGTGTCAATGTCTTAAAGAAAAATCCAAGAGCCCGAAAATTTCCATTGACCCTTTGCTGAAGAGCTGCGCCTATAGACGTGCCGGAAACCACACGCACAAAAACTAGATCCGCTCCTGGATTGGGTGTGCTATGAGAGCTGCTTTCCTGTGATGAGGGCTTCCTTGCAATCTTTAAGTGCCTTAATGGAATCCCCGCTGATCCAATACAGATGTCATCTACGAAAGCGAAGACAAAGTCGAAGGAAAGTCCGTGGAGCCACGGAGACGGGAATCCAGGAATCTATGGAAGGTCTGAGCCGCTTTCCGTAGGCCAAAACACATCCTCACGTACTCGTAGAGGTCGACAGGGGTGATCACAGCTGTCTTGTCTATGTCTTCCTCAGCTATGGGGATTTGGAAGTAGGCTCACCTCAAATCTAATTTACTAAAGATCTGTTTCTCATGGAGATTTACATTGAAATCTACAATGCTCGGAACCGCGTAGCGATCGGGATTTATCTTCACATTGAGCCTCCTATAATCGCCGTTCTTCTTCGGGAAGATGTGTAGCGCACTTGACCAAGGGCTGCTGCAAGAACGGATGATGCCCTCCTCCCACATCTGTTTAAATTTACGTTTCGCGGCCGCGTACCTTTCTAGAGGTAACCGTCGTGATTTCGTGGTGACTGGTGCGCCACAGGTCTCTATATGATGAACGATATATGGGATGCGTAGGCTTCTTCATAAAGGCAGTCCAAACTGTGAGGCTGGTGTACTTCTGGAGAAGTTGGGTGTATCATTGGCCTTCCGGAACAGAGTAGATATCAACTCTTATAGGTGAGTACTGGAACATTAGCCGGCTTCCCTTTTGTCGTCAACCCTATAGTCCTGTCGACCAGTTCGTAGCCAGCTAGGGCAACCATCAGATGGGAATGATAGAGCAAGTCTACTCCAATTATGGGCAGCCACACCTCTGCGAGGATGAACCGCCACACTATCTTCCACCGCAGGTCTAAATCCAAATGGAGAAATCTGTTACCGTAGGATGGGAGAGAGTTCCATTCGCAGAATATAGAGAGAGTACGCCGAGCTTAGTTGTCGGTGTCATCTTCACCAGGAAAATCGAACTGCAGCTCCTGTGTCCACCAATTATCGGGCACGAGTTTGAAGGTCATCTATGAATAGGCGCTGATGAGAATTATTAGTGAGGCGCCACTCAATTTAGTTTCCCTGCTTGGTTGGAACTGCTGATTGATCCAGGCACATGGTGGCACTTCGTTGCTTTGTCATGGAAACGATGGTTGTAAAAACATAGCTGCTGATTTCTGCTTTTACTTCGACGGAGTACTGCGGTTGGAGTCCTGTCCGATAGTCGCCTGGTCGCCAGGCCTGTGACTCGCTCGGTGCGCCTCTCCAGAGTTTCTAGTAACCTATCTTCTTAGTAAGAGAGGCTCTAAGGCTAAAACGCAGCCACCTCACAGACTCTAGGGTAACTATCATCCACGATACGGTCAGCTATGTTGCTGAGCTTTGCGAGATTATGTTGTTCCTTAGCTACTAGTGCTGCTTGCATGGCATTGGGCAATCCCTTAAGCCAAATAGATTTAAGGCGCGACTCTGCTACTTCGGCCACCGAGCTGCTGGAGTTGGCGCTCCAGCCCTAAGAACTGCGATGGTGGGCGATCTCAACGTCGCTGTTCTTCAAGGAGTTTTCTGATCCGCACATTATCTGACTCCCTGAAGCTCTTCACGATCCTTGGCTTATGGGTCTCGAATGATTTTCTGTCAGAGGGGGGTTACGGACGAGGTCAATAACAAGCTGAAAAACTACCAGGCGGAATTATTTTAGAGAGTTACCGACGTTATATAAGTCGAAAACAGTTTCACACGGGAGGAAAAAACTTTCCCACTTTAATGAAACTCTTCTTCACCTCGCTACTCTACTTCTTCTCTATAGCAAATATCTTATCAATTAGCACTTCTATATGAGTTATTATATTTCTTAGATTGAAGAAATTATCATTTGTTTAAGTCAAATTATATTTTTTATTCTTACGTCCTTCTGCTACATTTTTATTTCCATCAAATTTATTTTACACTTCTTGCTTACTTTTGCCATTGTCATGATTGCGTATAACGTTGCAAAGTATTATGAGCAACGTTTCACGTTTCTGATCATTCTAAGAATAATAACATTAAAATTTCCAACTTCCGATTGTTAAATAGAATTTATTACCGTTATGTGAGAAGGACTCCATTAAATTCTGTAATTCACTTTACTTTTATTTAAGGAATAAGGTTTGTCAACATGCGCTGTATTATAATCTTCCTCTATTTTCAGGAGTGGGGATTTAAATGAAATAACATCAAATATTTTTCAATGAGAAACCATTTCTACCTCAACCCTCAAAGGCGGATATCACATGAACAGAAATTTATCCTATTCGGTTTACTAATTATAAAAAAATATGAAAAACATGGGAACTACAAGTAAGAAAAAGGGAAAAAAAAATAGGAAATAAATTAGTATTTTTATGCATTGATATTTCTGTACGACCTGAAAAGCTTGTTATGAGAATAACTTCGTGATTTTCGTAAAATAAAGTACTTCTAAAGAAGGATGTTTACTTCTGTAATCTTTTCCATTATTTGTGTCTGAAACTAAACAACATTTTGGAAATATTTCAATATCCCGAGAGGCTTATTTCAAAATAATGAGTACTGTAAATATTGATCCCGGTGACCTGAAAATAATCAATTTAAAATTGTTTTAATTTTAATGAAAGGTGGAATAAATAATTTTGCACAAGGATGTGATAAGATTGATAAGAGCTCTGAAGGAGGCGGGTAGGTACTCCGAAATGCATGAGAGAGGAGGCAAATTGAGAAGGAGGAGAGTAAAAGGGAAGGTCAAGTTGAATATTAGTGGGGAGGAATGACTGATGCGGAGGAATCCTCCCTCTCTTTCTTCACCCTCACCCTCTCTCTTCTTATATATAGAGTACAGTCTCCACCTATCTCGAGCACCCATTAATAATAAAGGGAAATTTCTTCATCCCCTTTCTCAGGGTGGTATTGTGCCATCTTCCCCATTAGACATATCAAAGGATGGGGTCTCGTTTAACCTTGCTCGTCGGCCTTGTAATCTTAAAGCTAACTGGCAAATACTCCAATTAAGAAGAAATTCAAAGAATTTTAATATCCAAAGATTAAAATGAGTTTTTTTTTTTTTTTTTAGAGAAAGCAACTATTGACTATCATCGAAAAAAATCGATACTACCTATGTTACGAAAATGGTCGATGCTACCTTGGTAACGAAAATGAGGTCCATTAAAATTATATATATATATATATATATATATATATATATATGTGTGTGTGTGTGTGTATATATATTGTTGCGAAAACAACGTACATGAAAAAATAAACATATTTAAAAAGTATGAAGTAGATGAAAGGAGCCAACCAATGGTGTAGCCGTGGTCCGGGATCTAGACGTGTCTAGACAATCCCCTTTGATGTTACCAGCTATAAAAGCGGCTCAGTCTGAGAGTTTAGTTTGATCTCCTCTCTTACTATCCCCATCCTCTCTTCTTTCGTTTTCTCCTATCCTCACAACCCTCCCGGTACTTCCAGTTGCCGGGTAACCCACAACCTTAGCTCTATTACCCACTTATCAGCTCACAACACCCCCTTAAAATAGAACTTCAGAGTGTTCGTAGAAGGGAAACTGCCGGGACAACCATCGCGGCCACTCTGTCTCCCAACCGTCATCTAATTCCTTACTGGATCTCCGGTATAAAAAAAAAAAAATGAGAGTTTAGTTTGTTATCAGCTCTCTTCAAGTGAATAACAGTGCGTTCAATACAGCTTTAGTGATCAGTGAGTTTTAGTGTAGTGCGGTAAAGTGTTTTATGTGAAGAACAGTGTTGTGCCTCGTTCATGTTAAGAACAGTGTAGTGCCGTGATTTTGTGAACTTCAGAGATCGTGAGATATTGGACTGTGCAATAAAAAAAACAGTGAAGATCAGTGCATACTGTGAGTAGTAGTTAGGAATAATTAACCAAGTGTGTAGTGCATTGTTAAATAAATTGTGCAGTGATAAAAACTCTAAAGCCTGTATAATTAATTTTGCAATACAAAAAACTCTAATAACAACAATATAACGTAACAATATATATATATATATATATTTATATTTGTGATTGTGTATGTATACTAGCAAATGGGTCCGGCTTCGCTCCGGAAATCATTAGAGGCAGAATAATGGCAGATTTTTTTGTTATGTACTTTATTTGTCCATTGCCTGCCTCATTATTTAGTTATGTCTGAATATGTAGTAACTAAAATGAACTTATAGAATTCTTTAATCTCGAATAATAATAATAATAATAAAAGAAAGACTTCTTGATCAATCCGTTTGCATTGTTCAAATTTATCGTGGAGAATATTAATCATAATCATGATTAGCTTTCATTCGCCATTTTAAGGATCATTACTGAGGTAGCATTGTTTGGAAAATATTTAGTCCGAATAATGAGAGTTTATTCCTTCCAAGGTTATTTACATTCTCTGTTTATTTACTTTAATTAAATTGTACAGCTTTCTGGGAACTTAGCCAATCGATGTACATTATTGGGTTTGCCAAACTGCTCACTGCTTAAGAGGTTACTATCCATTTTCAATTCGTTGTTCAAAACACAAATATCATGATAGTGGATAGAATTATTTTATTATAAGCAATGTAATATTAACAATTTTTATTTCCCAAGTGCAACAAATGTATCTATTTTATGTATTTAATAACGATTATTAAAAATATTCTATTGTATGTCCGAAGAAGAAACTTAGTATTCATCATTGTACATAGTGTGCTCTGTTATGAGTAACATATTAAAATATACAATGGTAACAAATAGCAGACGCAACTAGTTACGTTTTTGCACCAATATCAATCCCTTTTGTTTAAATGGTTTATGAATTTTAAACAAACTTACATTTGCTGGTAACCGAACATCACTAGAACAGTAAACATTAAATTTCTTCTAGGGAAGCTGGGAGGTAGAGGAGCGAATTAATCTAGATGTACACATTAGGGCTGTGTACATCTAGATTAACTGTGTTAGATTTGGCAAAAATAGTGAACATGCGGCAACTGACAGGAACTGTGACTCCTATAGAAGAGCCGTTTTGCGCAATATAGATAATACCAATTATGGATAATCGAGGGTTGATGATAGCGCAGCACAATTTGAAGAGATCTGCCGTGGCCACAGCTGAGATTAGGGTCGAAATTTATTTGTAAATTATATGTATAGTTTTATGTGAGTTTAGGCTAGTATTTAGTCTTTAGGTATGTAGGCTAGTTAGTTAGGCTCTTGCTGCCACTTCTTTGAACAGAGGCAAAGGAGTCGCAGCTGCGGGTTCCCCTAGGACTTTTCGGAATTAAACTAAATCTCCCAAATGTTGCACTTTTATGCTTAGCCGTGCTCGGTGAGTTAGGCTAAGTTACCTGGCCCAATTTATCTATTCAAAATTTTATATCTCTTATTAAATGGAGACTGCTGGTATGGGGAACCCCAAAGGTACAGCGGGGGCAGAGGTGGGAATAAAAAAAATAAAAAAAGTAGGGCTGTTTTCCTCTAAAGTACGTTTATATTGACAGAGTGCAATTTCAGAGCAACAGCTCCATCTTCAGCGCATGTTGACATTAAAAAAATTGTAACCAACACTATTTAAATTAACAATCAACCAAAAAAAATAAAAATAAATAAATTAAAATTCAAAATAACAGTCATAGAATATCACAGAAAAACAGAAGAAGTCAATACTTAAAAGCATACTTAGCTAGTCATCATTTAAAATAATTAAACAAATTTAAAAAAAAAAAAACTTTAACAAATTTTAAAAAACTAAACTTTAACAAATTTTAAAAAACTACACTACTAGAATTAACTGCTATAATCAAATAACGTATTAACTCAATAAGAGATTTTTTTAAAAAAAATAACAATCTGATAACATGATTAACTAAAACAACAATTATATCTATGAATAAATTTCAAAAACATTAAATACAGGCTAAAGAGGTTTACCAGAGGAAAGTGTCACCGGAAACAGCATAAAGCCAAAACCAAAGAATCGATAGAGAGGAATGGGGAGTAGATACCTTTTTTGAGGAGCGTTAGAGAGAACTGGCTTGCACCACGGCTGCTTATTAGAGTTGGGCAGTAATTAAATACTTTTGTAATAAACTACTTTTTTAACTAATAAATACTAGTTGTGTAATTGCAACTACAGTTACAAAAATGTAGTTGGAAACTGTAGTTACGTTTTCTTGGTTTTGCAATTACGGTAATTTTAGTTGGTATTCATAAATCTAATCTAATTGAAATAAAACATAGTCATAAAAATAATTACAATTAGTAGTTGTAATTGGAACTAGTTATTGAGTAATAACTACGACTAAATACAGACAATGTGCTGTATTTTACGTTCCAAAGAGCGAACAAATTTTGATCTCCTCTATATAAATATTTACATTGGTGGTGGTGATGAATGGTTCATCTGAGACGATCCATGTTCAATTGGTGCAGAGAATATTGTCAGAAGAACTGAAGGTGGATGCTCTTATCCCAGTCACTCTCCTGTCTGTCTTTCTATATCCGTCACTAGTCCTCGGCAATAAAAAGATTTTTGAAATAAATTACAATGAGTCAAACAATAAATGTACTATAAATATTGTTATGTACATTTACTCTCTTTCTTGAACATTAACCGAGATATTTGCAACTTCTACTCATGTTACATAAACAATACTCTTTTATATATAAACCAAATTATTCGAAGCTTAAATACCATAAATTGTTTTCAAGAGACCATTATTATACGTGATAAATGTAAATATGATATCGTGAACTCCCCTTCTTAAGTTCTTGGACTGCTAAAATGTTCTTTTTTTTTTTTATTTTTTTAGTATATTATATTTATAAATATTTTATATTTCTGTTTGTAGTTTTAGTTTTAAGTAGGTTGTATTTCAGGATGCATTATTTTTAGACAAGTATACTTTATATAATATTTTAAATCTTATAGGTTGGAAGAATTGTATTATTGTCATTAGTATTTTATAATTCTATTTCTTTTTTAATGTATGTAAACCCCAAATAAACTATTAAAAGTATGATTTATTGAGAAAAACATTATTCTGATTCATTATAAATTATAGTATTAGATATCTTTATATATATATATATATATATATATATATATATATATATATATATAAAATTGTAACCTCTGTCTGTACATTGATTTTTTTCGCGAATTTTCACGATAACTTTTCGTTTCACATGTCATAGACACCATAACTGCATTTTGTTTCTTTCGTGTGTGTTTGTTGGTTACCTTTTCACGCATAAACGGCTAAACCGAATTTTATGAAACTTGGTATGTATATTACTACTAACCCAACTTAGACTTTAGGCTATATTAATTTTCTCTGAGACGAACAGGAGTGGGAGTTATAAGGGAGGCCTGAAATTAAAAATAGCGATATTTCGTTTCCTATTGGGTTTTCGGCAAATATGAACATGATAAAAGTTGTTTATTTTGATATTTAGAGTAACTTTTGTTATATACACTATTGTCGTATACCGAAGTATAAATGAGTTATAAGCTAAAAACTATAGCGGGAGTCATTAATTTTATTGGGCTCAAAAGACTCAACCGAACTAAATAAAACTCGGTATGTTTATTAGTGTTGACGCCTTTATTATCATAACCCATACCAACATTTCTAGGGACGGGCAGGAGTGGGGTTTGTAAGGGAGGCCTGAAATTAACCGTAGTGATATTTCGTTTCCTATTGGTTTTTTGACAAACATGCACATGACAAAAGTTGTTTATTTTGTTATTTTCAGTAACTTTTGTTATATTCACTTTTGCCGTATAGAAAGGTATAAACGAGATATACACTTAATTCTAAAGCGGGAGCCAACAATTTTGTTGGGCACTAACGATTGAACCGAACTTAGCAAAACTCGGTGTGTGAATTACCATTAATTCTTCCATGATTATAAGCTACGTATATTAAAAATTTTAGGTTCAAAGGGGAGTGGGGATTATAAGAGAGGCTGAAATGAAAAACTCGTTTTTTTATTTTCTATTTGTTTTTCGGCAAACGTGAACATAACAAAAGTTGTTTACTTTGGTATTTAGAGTAACTTTTGTGTGCATTCACTTTTGTCGTAAAATGAAGTAAACACGGGATATACGCTAAACGGGAGTCAATAATTATATTACTACTTATTTAAGGGGTTTTAATAAATGAATATTATGACAAATGATGTTATGTTTTCGTCTTATATGATAGTTCAAAGTATGATTCGGATTAGTGAGGTTATAAATCTTCGTCACCCCCTCCTCATTTATTTATTTTTCCTAGAAAATAACTTTGTTATTTATTTCCAATAGAAATATAAACTATAAGAGCATTTCCATTATTTAATTTGTATAATGTACCTTGATCTTATTGAAACAAATATGTAATATAATAACAATTAAACGTTAATGGTAATGTCATTATGACAAAAAACAATATGCGTTTAAACTCGATATGATATTTTCAGGGTACCACTATTATTTAATTCCATCCGGTAGATAAATTATAAAATAATGTTTTGCATCAATAATATCAGTAGAAGAATGTTGAGAAGTCACATGCGGGAGCGGAAGATGACGGGAGCCTTACCAGTTAATTGAGTTTACTTGTTTCTCGTCTGGCAATACTGGAAGCGATTTCCAGTGAGATTCACTATTACAAATATAATCTTACGTGAAAAACTTTGCCTATGCTATGTGAGCTCGGATTGGCTTTTGAAAGGAAATATGTTCATTATAGATGAGATTTAATTGTAATAAATGCTACCCATGATTATGGTTTGAACTATTGAAAAACGGTGAGTCAAAAAATAAAATTTCTATTCTATTAATCCCCAAAAGTTACCCTTCAGGGTTGGCTATTTCGGAAATTTAATTTGCAATAAAATTGGTTATATACAAGTTTTCGATCCCACGTATAGTAACTGAGATATTTAAAATTTTCAAAAATCCTCCCCTCTAAACCCCCCTCTTACTGGTTCGATTTTAGCCGTTAACGAACTTGATCTTTCTTTTTACATAAAACGACTAAATATCGAGTGTGGTAACGATAAAACAAAAATTGCGACCGCTTGAGCGGTAACAGACAAATATATATATATATATATATATATATATATATATATATACAGTTTTGAACGGACCTCATTTTCGTCATCTACTAGGTAGGATCGATGGACATTTGAAGAAAAATGTCGAAAATTCCGTCATGAGTACAACCTCAATAGCTGATTTCCCTTAAGGGAAATCTGCTAAAAAGTCCGTCACGGAGGGACTGCGTTAACTAAGCAGATTTCGCACGTACACCACATATTTGGATTTATCTCAAAACTTAAAAGTTCAATGAGAACAATATTTGGGATTTATTCTTCAAATAAAGTGCTTCATAACATAATAGAATATTGAAAATATGAGATGAGTAGGAGTGGGGCTTTACTGAAGACCGAAAACTAAAAAATGCAAATATCTCAGTAAATAATCAAGATAGTGAAAAAATGCACATAACAACATTTACAGAACATTACATTTGCAATAAGATTGGTCTTATACAATTTTTCGATCCGACGCATAATAACGGAGATATTAAGATTTTCGAAATCCTCCCCCTCTAAACCCCCCTCCCCCTAGTCCGATTTCAGCCGTTAACGAACGTGATCTTTCTTTGTGTATAAAACGATTATATATTCAAGTTTGGTAACGATAAGACAAAAATTGCGACCGCTAGAGCGGTAACAGACAAATATATATATATATATATATATATATATATATATATATATATATATATACAGTTTTGAACGGACCTCATTTTCGTCATCTCCTGGGTAGGATCGATGGACATTTGAAGAAAAATTTCGAAAATTTCGTCATGAGTACAACCTCAATAGCTGATTTCCCTTAAGGGAAATCTGCTAATATCGAGATTTTGTTTTCTATTGGTTTTTCAGCAAATATGCAGAGATAAAAGTTGTTTATTTTGTTATTTAAAGTAAATTTTATTATATTCACTTTTGTCGTATAACAAAGTATAATCGAGATATAGTAAAGTAGCTTTTGTTTTAAACATAATTTTTTAAATGTAATATCCTAATCGCTTGAAATATTATGCAGGACAACGTCTGCTGGTCCGCTACTAGTATACGAGTATAATTTTCAATAAAATTAATATGTTATTTTCTGAATAATTCAGTAATTGTTTTTCTTTCAGGTGAGGTTGGCAGAGCAGTTTGTTTACATTTCATATGCATCTCGTCGGGAGGTTTCTTACTGCCGTTTGTATTTATTCACTTACTATTCACGATGGTGTTGTGTTACCAGTATGCAGATTTATCTATTGTTAAACTTCACGAGGTAAATCTGTTTAGTTTAAGCAGCCCCTACGTGACTTTTTTTTAGAACTGGAATACGTTCCTACAATCCCACTTACGCTTTTATTACTATTGTCTACCTAAACAAATAGAATGTCAGCAGAGTAACTGCAGGGCAATTAATTTTATATTTAATACACGGAAGAACCCAACGATATCACACGAAGTGCTTAGGGAAATACGTTTATTTATACGTTTATTGCAGATACCGAAGTTAAGCCAAAGGGACTGTGTCGTGTTATTCTCTAACTAGTTTTCCGCTTTCGTTTTCCCATGCGGGGGTGGGAAACCCTCACTAAGAGATAACTTTATTCATGAAACTTTTTTCTGTAAAAGGTTCTACACGCAAAAGAGAATGATAAAGTTTGCTTTAACTCGATTTCGAGCAGTAAATTCTTTGACACATTTTTCAGCCCTTCCTAGCCTATGCCAGTTTGAATACTCGAAGGCTAAAATAGAAGCAAATGTATTGAGTTACTATGCTGAGTAGTACCAAAATGTTGTGAGAAAATAATATTCATATATGCTCAGGTTATAACATAAATGCTAATTAGGACAGGTTATCTGCAGGTTTACACCCTACCTGTCGCTGGGGAACCAATTAATTTGTATTGCTGACGGGAATCGAACCCACTAGTAGAGGTTTGTTAAGACCAGCGCCCTCTCTCACATAGTTAACCTGAGCCCCTTAAATTATTTAATTCTTATGCGAATCTCACAATTGACTTTAAGGGAGGGGGTAGAAAGAACACATTTACTTCTGACTACTTAGGCTCTAGGTAACCAGTTCCACTATATCTTATATTATTATACGAATATGTTTTCCTGGCCTATAAATGTAATCAAAACTGTTTTTGTACAACTGGTAAAACTGATGATAAGAAATTATTATTAATACACTGAAAATTTATATTAGCATCCTATGATATTAGCTAGCATTTATTTATTTATTTATTTTTCCCCAACTGTAGAAAAAAAAAAGCTCGTCAGGCAGGATCTGCGTAAACAAAGCAGATTTCCCATTTACTGGTATAGCACACTTTTGATCTCATATTACAACATATTCCCTATTTCTAAATAATATATATATATATATATATATATATATATATATATATATATAATTTTGAACGGACCTCATTTTCGTCATCTCCTGGGTAGGATCGATAGACATTTGAAGAAATTTTTCGAAACTCGCATCATGAGTACGACCTCAATAGCTGATTTCCCTTAAGGGAAATCTGCTAAAGAAATAATGAGAAATAATAATGAAGAAATAATAACAAAACTTGTTTATTTTGTTATTTAGAGTAACTTTTGTCATATTCATTTTTGTCTTTTAACAAAGACAAGTTGTTTTAAAAAACGAGATATACACTATAAACTAAAGCGGGAGTCAACTATTTTATTGGGCGCTAACGATTAAACCGAACTTAAAAAAACTCGGTATGTCAATTAGCATTAATTCTTCCATGATTATAAGCTATATTAAAACTTTTAGGTTAGAACGGGAGTGGGGGTTATAAGGGAGGCCTGAAATAAAAATTCGCGATATTTCATTGTCTATTTGTTTTTCGACAAACATGCACTTAACAAAAGTTGTTTACTTTGTTATTTAGATTAACTTTTGTTTTATACATTTCTCCAGGAACAATGTGAGGAGCAAGTAATTTGCTTAGAAATATTGATATGCTCAACAATTCATTCCAATTTGAACTATGAGGAACCTCACCTGGAAAAATTAATTCAAATCTATGTTAATATTTTTTCCTTAGTAACTGAAATCTATGCATAATGCACAGGAGACGGGAAATATGACAATTTGGAGGACAGTGAAGGCTTACATAAAAAAAAATAATTTTATTATTAACAAATGCCAACAACGGGTATTAACCCTAAACACTGGGACGGGTAAATGTCAAAATATTGTGCAAAGTAAAGCCTTGCCAAAAAAATACCATCACCATTCAGCCTCAAATCAATTCCCGGGCGAAGCCGGGTATCTTAGCTAGTATATATATAAAATTGTAACCTCTGTCAGTACATTGATTTTTTTCACGAATTTTCACGATAACTTTTCGTTTCACATGTCATTGACACCATATCTGCATTTTGGTTTCTTTCGTGTATGTTTGTTTGTTTGTTACCTTTTCACACGTAAACGGCTGAACCGAATTTTATAAAACTTGGTATGTATATTACTACTGACCCAACTTAGACTTTAGGCTATGTTAATATTCTCTGAGACGAACAGGAGTGGGGGTTATAAGGGAGGGCTGAAATTAAAAATAACAATATTTTGTTTCCTAATGCATTTTCGGCAATTATGCACATAACAAAAGTTGTTTATTTTGTTATTTATAGTAAATTTTATTATATATACTTTTGTCGTATACCTAAGTATAAATGAGTTATACGTTAAAAACTACTGCGGAAGTCAACAATTTTATTTGGCACTAAAAACTACACCGAACTAAACCAAACTCGGCATGTGAATTATCACTAACGCCTTCCTTATAATAAGCCATACTAACATTTCTAGGGATGGGCAGGAGTGGGGGTTATAACGGAGGCCTGAAATTAAAATAGCGATACTTCGTTTCCTATTGGGTTTTCGCCAAATATACACATAACAAAAGTTGTTAATTTTGTTATTTAGAGTAACTTTTGTAATATTCACTTTTGTCGTATACCGAAGTATTAATGAGTTAGCTATACGCTAAAAACTACAGCGGGAGGCAACAATTTTATTTGGCACAAAAGACTCAACCGAACTAAACGGTTGTTATCTGGGGGTTATAAGGGAAGTCTGAAATATAAAAGCTCGATATTTCGTAACCTATTAACTTTTTTCTTACCTGAGAAAATAATTTAAGGGGCTCAGGTTAACTATGTGAGTGAGGGCGCTGGTCTTAACAAACATCTACTAGTGGGTTCGAGTCCCCAGCGACAGGTAGGGTGTGAACCTGCAGATAACCTGTCCCAATTAGCATTTTTGTCATAATGAAGGTCTCTTGAAAACAAGATTTGGTACTTAAGCTACGAGTAATGTGGTTTGATAAATAACAGAGTATTGTTTGTGTAACATGAGTAGAAGGGTTTGTAAAAGGCTGAAAACTGGAAAATACAAATATCTCGGTTAATATTCAAGGTATATGTATAAAATAATATTTATAGTACACTTAATTTGCAATATGGTTGCTTCTATACAATGTTTAGATCCGACGTATAATAACTGAGATTTTTCGAAAATCCCCCCCCCCCTCTATTCCGACCACTGACTTTTACTTTTTCAGACATTAACGTGTTTGATCTTTCTTTTTACATAAAACGATTAAATATCGAGTTAGGTAACGATCAAACAAAAATTACGACCCGTAGAACATTAACAGACTAAAAGCTAGATAATTAAAAAAAAAAGAAAAAAAAAAGTCCGTTTCGCAGGGGCTGCATTAACTAAACAGATTTCCCACTTGTGTCCCTAATTTTCATTTATCTCAAAACTTAAAAGTTCAATGAGAACAATATTTGTTATTTAGGCTTCAAATAAAGTGATTTATAATATAACAGCTCATTGTTGATGTGACATGAGTAGGAGTCGGGGTTTACTGAAGGCCAAACACTAAAAAACGCAAATATCTCGGTTAATATTAAACATGTACATGACAACATTTATAGATTTTTTAATTTGCAATAAGGTTGGTTCTATACAATTTTTCGATCCGACGTATAGTAACGGAGATATTTTGAATTTCTCATTTTCCTAATTTCCTGGGTAGGATCTATGGACATTTGAAGAAAATTTTCGGAAATCGCATCATGAGTACAACCTCAATAGCTGATTTCCCTTAAGGAAAATCTGCTAAAGAAATAATGATGAGTACTAATTTTGTTTTATCGTTACCAAACCCGATATATAAACGTTTCATGTGAAATGAAAGAACATGTTCATTGACGGCTGAAATCGGATCGGCACGAGGGGGCTAATTTAGAAAAAAATTGAATTATCTCCGTTATTATAAGTCGGATCAAATATCTTATAGTACCAATCTCATTGTAAATTTAATTACCTATAAGTTATTCTTATAGGTGCATAAGTAACTTTTAGCAGATTTCCCTTAAGGGAAATCAGCTATTGAGGTCGTACTCATAATGCGAGTTTCGAAAAATTTCTTCAAATGTCCATCGATCCTACCCAGGAGATGACGAAAATAAGGTCCGTTCAAAATTATATATATATATATATATATATATATATATATATATATATATATATATATATATATATATTTGTCTGTTAACGCTCTAGCGGTCGCAATTCTTATTTGATCTTTACCAAACTCGGAATTTAATCGTTTTATGTAAAAAGGAAGATCAAGTTCGTTAATGGCTGAAATCGGACCAGTGGGAGGGGGATTTTTGAAAATTCAAAATATCTCCGTTATTATGCGTCGGATCGAAAAATTGTATAGAATAAATCTTATTGCAAATTAAATTTACTATAAATATTGTTCTATACATTTATTCTGTATCTTGAATATTAACCGAGATATTTGCATTTGTATTCTGCGTGTGGTCACCAGGCTATGTTCGGACTTTCCGCCGAGAGCTCTGGTGGCCGTTTCTATAACTATTCGTCCCTCGTGAATAGGTTTAGAGGTTAGGTCAACTGTTTTTTGGGGCTAGAAACTACTGGGTTATTACGCCCTAAATAATGTTTTAGGTTTAGAGGTTTCTTACTACTACAGTTGTTATTAGGCAGATTTCCCTATTGTAAAACTTCATGTGGGAAATCTGCTTAGTTTATGCAGCCCCTGCGTGACGGACTTTTTTTCTTAATAGTATCAAATTAAATTACAATTTTTATATTGAAAAAAAAAAAATGAGGTATTTGGATTGTTTAGTTTTCAGCCTTCAGTACCATCGCATGTTAAGAATAAGCCAATAAGTCATGAACCGTTTTATTTCAAGCTGAAATGCAAATATTATGTACAACAAATCTTTTCTAGATGATATACATGCAAATATGTCTTGTTTCCTCCCCCTCGTCTTTTGTTCATGGATAACTAAAATTACAGTGATTGAGATAAAAATTATTCCGGTTCATTATAAATTACAGTACGAGATATAGTAAACAGTTTTCAATAAAATTAATATATAATATTCTAATATGTTCCAGTAATTGCTTTTCTTTCGGATCAAGAATATTTCTATCTATCTATTCATGTCTGATAGGCTGGCTGACATGTTTATTTACAATTCAGACGGGTTCTGTTGTGGAGGTTATTATAATGTAAATTGACTGAAAGATTTCTCTTTATCATTTGTATTTGTTGACTTAATAGTCACGGTCTTACTGGTACAAGTATCTAGATTTATCTATTGTAAATCGTTCCGTTAAGGAAATCTGCTTATTTACGTAGCGCGTACGTGATGGACTTTTTAGCCCTTAAGGGAAATCAGCTATTGAGGTCGTACTCATGTCGCGACTTTATAAAATTTTATTAAAATGTACATCGATCCTACACAGATGACAAAAATGAGGTCCGTTCAAAATTATATATATATATATATATATATATATATATATATATATATATATATATGTTATACCAAAAGCTAGTTCGACCGTTTCCGTAACTGTTCGGGGCCCGTATGGAGATTTATCTATTATAAAACTTTACGTGGGAAATCTGCTTAGTTTATGCAGCCCTTGCGTGATGGACTTTTATATATATATATATATATATATATATATATATATATATATAATATTTGTCTGTTACCACTCTAGGGGTCACAATTTTTGTTTAATCGTCACCAAACTTTGTATATTTAATCGTTTTACGTAAAAAGAAAGATCAAGTTTGTTAACGGTTGAAATCGGACCAGTGGGAGGGGGGAATTTCGAAATATCTCTGTTACTATACGTAGGATTGCAAAATTGTATAGAAACAATCTTATTGTAAATTAAATTTACTATAAATATTATTATATACATTTATTCTCTATTTTGAATATTAACCAAGAACCACTTCATTACAAGGTTAAATATCAAATATTGTTTTTATTGAACTTTTACTTTGTGAGTTATATGCAAATACATTGTGTTGATTCCCCCCCCCCTTCTTTTGTTCTTGGATTACTAAAAGTTAAGTGATTGAGATTAAAATATTCTGATTCGTTACAAATTACAGCACTAGCTATAGTAAATAGTTTTCAATAAAACTAATATGTATAATAAGATATATTTCATTAATAGTTTTTATTTCCGGTTTAGAATTCTGGGGGTCTGTGTGTTTACAATTCAGATGGTTTCCGTTGTAGAGTTATTAACTTCTAACTGAAAGATTTCTCATTACCGTTTGAATTTATTCACTTAATATTCGTGGTGGTGTTACGAGTATGTATGTATATTTATCTATTATAAACCTTTTTGTGGGAAATCTGCTTAGTTTACGCAGCCCCTACATGACAGGCTTTTTTTTATATGTATCATACCAGTTCTCAGCAATTTTAAAATTGTTTAAATCCTTCAAACTCATGAATGTTTTCATTTAGTTTCAATTCTCTAGGAAAAATGATTAACTTTTAACTTATTGGAATGTTATAATTACCTGAATATGTAGTTTAATATACCTCTATGAGAAGTCCCTGTGATAGTTGCTTAGACAGAGCACTGAAGATATATGGTTCAAATAAATCTATTTATATTTGGAAGAATCAAATTTTTATATCTCTCTCTAGAATCAACAATTTTATTGGACACAAACAAGTGAACAGAACTTACAAAAATGCATTATTTGGATTAGCATAAACTCCTCCAGGGTAAATGAGCTTATATTTACATTTCTAGGGAAGAACAAGAATGGTGGTTCTATGGGAGGCATGAAATTAAAAATCGCCAAATTTTGTTTTCTGCAAAAATGCAACTTATGAAAGTTGTTTATTTTTTTATTTAGAACTATTTTATTGTAATTATTTAGAGTAAGTTTTTGTTAAATAATAAAATTTAAACAAGATATCCTCATAAATTTATAACTTGAGTTGTCAATTAAACCTTGCATTTATAAAAGAATGAAATTGAATAGCCTGAATGTTTGTTATTCAGGAAAGCCAAATTGGTCTTAAGACTGCATTAATATTTTTACAAATAGATTGAAGAAATAGATTGTGGGTGTGATTAAAAATAAAAACCATAAAAATTAGTTTCCTATTATTTTTCCTGCAAAATGTTACTATAGGCAAAGTTAATAAATGGTAACGGTAAATGGTAATGTACCTATGTCCAAACCAATTGATAAGTTCTCATTAAACTTTACTCGATACTGGCATATTATGACAAATAAAGTAACTCTTTTAGACTTATATGATAGTTGTAAGTATGATTCTGGTGGTGAAAAGGTTATAAATTGTACCCCCCCCCCCACACACACTTTCTTAATCTAAATTAAATTCATGGCTACATGACATTTTTCAGAGTTATTTATTGTCCCCAGATAAGAAAATTATTATAAGATTCTGATGGTTTAATTTTTGGAATAACCCAGGGTAAAATAATTTAAACAAAGCAATGCTGTATTTCCACAACATACAGGAGCAGACGTTGTGGCGAGGCAAACACTATGGGCTCTAGGTGAGCTCTGATCACATCTGCTGAGTAGGTTCAGCTTTTGATAGGAAAGAGGTAGATGATGCATGTTTATGACAAAATACTATCTATGGTTATTATTTACATTTTCATAAATAATAATAATAATAAAAAAAGAGGGATTGAGTAGGAAATTATTTATTTTAAATGATTCTTGTTTATTCTGCAAGACCCAAGAGAGTATAGAGCTTGCCACAGTTACCAGAAAGCTATGGATGCAACTCACATAAACACTGGGATTTAGTAGTTTTTGTCATATACACTTTTATCACACAACGAAAGTAATAATAATATGAGCTTTAAACTACAGCTAAGCATTAAATGACATGTAATGTTAAAACTAATAGAAAGTAAATATTCATTTAACTTTACATGATAGTACTTACACAACATTTAATGTTAACTCTTTTACTGATCGTGTTATATAAGAAAGAACTTTCTAAATATACTCATAAACTTCCACAATCCTTGTCAATATTACAATCTAAGTCTTTGTATCTCAGGGATATCCCTGAGGAAGTTAGAAGTATGATGTCGAGCATCATGTCGTCTAGCAAAATGTCGACCAGAAACATAAAGACATGGTCAATACCCGAAAACTTTGATTGTAAGTTTCTAAATTTTCAGTATTGAAATTAAGAACTTGCATCATAAAACAAATAAGGTTCCCAATAGTAAATGAAAATTAAAACCAATTTATAAAAGAGGAATTGGGAGAAGGAAAACAAATATTAAAGAATAAATAAGAGGGTTTAATAAAAAAACAGACAACGAGAAATGTATTATTATTAAAACATATATATCTAATTACATAGTTTTATAATTAATATTAAATAACACCGCCCCACATCATCTCCCAAAATTGAAAAAATTTTGACAGATAAACATACAACCTGGATCACTAGGGGAAATTGTGAGTCTATAATTAAATAATATATTCCATTCGATTATGTTTGAAAAATATTAGAAGATATAACCTTCACAGAAAAAGGCACTTAAATGTTTAAAGTAATTAGACATGATTTGTTTTAAAGATTTATAATGACAACACATTCAATATGGATTCAAAAAGGACGTGTGATCAGAACATTTTGCTAATTGTGAGAGTAAACAGCAAACCAGTTGTGTGTTACAAACCTGACAATGAGCAAAAATATCAAGCATCCTTTTTTTCTATAAAATTTTAACTAACACAACTTGAAATGAAAAAAAAAAAAGTAATAATGGAAAATTGTAACACTATATACATTAAACAATATATGGTTCATTATTTGATATATTCAATAAATACACTGGGTGTTGTGATTAATATACAATAGTACCCTCATTCAAACAGGCCATACCTTTCAGTTTACATTTTGTTACACAGGCTTATTTCATGAATTTAGTTATATACATCTACCGGCGAATAAGCGATTCTAAAAAAAAACATTATCATTTTAAAAATAGTAATACTCATCAACATACAGCATTTTTTTTTTTTTTAAATCATTCATAGTGAAAACAAATATTATGTACAAACTAAAACCCCAGGAGTCTACACTATGAGCTGGCTAAATTTTATGAAATTGAAAATCCATAAAGAATGAACAATTGAAAACAGTATCCAGCAAAGCATATATAAACGGATAATTTTTAAATTAAATAACAATATTTTATAATAATTTAAATCTTTGTTATTAACTTAAGTAGTCATTAGGCTAAATAGATACAATTTATAAAGAATATATATATATATTTATATACGATAATTTTAAATAATCTCGAGGTATGCAACATTTAACACCAAATAACATTCGTATTACTCGTATGACTAATAGTAACGCAGTATGAAGCTTTATCATTCTGACTGCAAGATATATTCATTATTTCATCACTCAGTCTTCTGTACCGCAGCAAATACATCAAGATATGCCTTTAATAACCATTCCGATTTCCTTTATATACATCCACTTCAGGCTAAGTTCTATAAGAAGCACTCTGAATAGAAACATACGGTTAAAAATTCACTTTCAACTAACAATTTTTTCTGTCATTTTTATGTTCACAAAACACATTTAAGACAGCAAATCTGAAAAAAAGAAGAAAGACACATGAATTAATAAAATAAATTTTAACAAAATGTTCTTAATAAATACAAGTAATTAGGAAGGTAAAGAAAACTTAAGTTGGTGGCATCTAGGAATAAATAAATTATATTAGAAGTATAGAAGAATCCCAAGAAATTTCAAGGATTAGCAGTTGCTGGAATAAGCTTTACAGCATGCATATATTGGCATGCCGGGTACACCTCATTAGCCTCTGTGTACCTCTATACAGCTCATGTCATATTGTAGTAATAATAAATAAATCTTAATTTTTTGACTACTTACTTTATTTATTGCAGTTATTTTATAAAAATAAAAAAAAATATTTCCTATGTTCATAAATACATGGCAGCTACTCGATAGCAAATCAATAAATATAATTTTTAAAAAAAAATACCAAGTATATTAAGACTAGCCCTTCAATCACATGGAACTTCTTCCTTTGAAGTCAATACATGATAAGAGTGTCAACTGAAGATAATTGATGTGGTCATGGAATTTTAAGATAAACCTCTTCTTTATTTTACTTACTACTTTAAATATCGAATACTTTTTGGAAAACTGCCACTTGTTCGATGGGGAAAAACGATTAAAAAAAAAAAAAAATTATGCATTGAGAAACTTGAAGTTTTCATGTCGCAGACTTTTAGATCAGTCACGGAGAATATTCTTCAACCCAAAGAAATATCTATATTAATTTTAATATTCTAAAAACACCACCTCACACATCTGTCCCATTTAAGAATTCTATTCTTAAGAAATATACATACTACGCACATTTTAATATTACCTTAAAATCATATACTCAGGAAACAGCTTACTATTTCAGGCAAAATCATTCCTATTGGGGGCATTTATAAGTTCATAATTACTCCATCATAACAAACAACTGTTTAGAAGTGCACCTCTGAACTGAATTATAATAGAGTCGCCCGGCGGTTGTGGTCCAGGCAATGCAGCTTTAATCAGGCACTGAGGATGGAGTGTTGACTCCGAAAGTGCACTCTGCATAATATTAAAAAACAGTAGAGGACAAGGCCTTTTTATTGATCCTTATCAATTGGTTCCTCTACCATCCAGCATATTCCAGAGATATGATTTATAATTGGTTCAAGTATTTAAATTTTTTTTTAACTATTTATTAATGTTTACTTTTTGCTACTAGGGCTAGTTGGGGGGGGGGGTATCTACAGGTTACCACCCTTTTCTAGCGAGGGTGAGACCAAGGACTCTATTCAGTGAGTCCGTCACTAAATAAATTCCCATTGTCCAGGCAGGAACCATACTCGACACTCAAGCTTTACCATGTGAGATTAAAGCCATTGCTTTAACTCACATGGCTAACCTGAGCCCTATAGTTCAAGTATACCTAATACAACATTAAAACTTAGAAGTTCACATTATTTACATTTTGAGGCCTAGATATAGAGATTTTGTCTTTTTTTCTGCCATGCACTAAAAAAAGGAAGTATTGTAATCTCAAAAAATTTTGGTTTTCAGATTTCAATGGAATCATACATTTTGACCCTCTCTGTACCCATTTTGACTAATTTCAGGAAGACATCTGTAAGTATGTATCTCGCATATCTGAGTAGGGCCTTAGAGTGAAATTTCATATTTAGGATTGATGTAACATCTATAGTGCGTTTCACTTCGAGATGGCAGTAGATCTGGTGCGCTGTTGCCAAATCTCACTCAAATCCGCCAAATTTCTGAAAAACTCGGGAAAAATTCTGAAATGTGCAGAATTTAATCTTCTATCGGCCTATACTAAGAATAAATCAACAAAACAAGATACACAATCGAAATAAATTTTATTGTGCCAATTTTTTACCTAAAAAATTTAATGGAAATTCTTGTTTCTCTCGTCACTGCGATCATATTTTTTAAGATATTTGTTTGAAATTCTATACGAAGTTAGTTTATGTTATCTATATTCGTTACAAGGAACAATTTTTTTTAAAATGTCATTCCTTATCATGTTTTTTCCATAATAAAAATAAAAATTGTGAAATCCAATTTTAAAAAAGTAGCCTGCGGGGAATTTTCGTTCTATAATAGTTTATTATGTTTTGTCATAATCCTTTTAAAAAGGACAGTTCAAATTTATTTTTGAGCCTCCTCCGAACATTATGGGTCGATTACAACTGATGCAATTAATGTTTATATGTTGTGCGAGCGTCGCGGACTCGCAAGGAATGAGCGGAGTTGAACCTCTGTCAGACGAAGAAACAAGTACTGATGTTTTTATATAGCACCTAATATAATATTATATTTTCTTAATATAATATTACATTTTCGTGCTTTTTGTTTTGATTGTTAGGCATGAAGCATACTTAAGATTTTGACTATTTTGGCCAATAATCTAAATGGATAGTTTTTTCTTTAAACGTTAAATTTAATAGGCTTCTTCTCCTTGGCAGATGGGCTAAGAAATTAGATACTCTAAAATTAAGTTGCTTTCAATAGACATTTTTGAAGGTCATTAAAGATTTTTATTAGGAATTTCTTTGATTAAAATGGGTTTATTTTTTAATTATGCAACTATAATTATGATTATAATGAATAATTATTAATGGATTAAAGATATATATTAATATTATTGTTATAAATAATCATCCCAATCCTGTTTGTTCACAGTCCTCTATTGCTCTCAGTTTATAAAAGGCCTTAACTCCAATTTTTGTCGAAAATTACATTTTGAAAGATATATTTAAGTTATTAACTTCAAATCACATTAAAAAGATTAATAAAAAAAGTGCTTCCCAGTAAAATTTACAATTTCTGAGTTGAGGCTTTTTAAATAATCATGGTAGAATAGACAGTTATAAGAAAGAACGGGAGAGCGGGCGGGAGAGAGCCGGGGGGGTCCAGCTCTCCTCGTGCCGCGACGCTCCCACAACATATAAACATTAATTGCATCAGTTGTCAGCGTCCCATAATGTTCGGAGGAGGCTCAAAATTAAATTTGAATTGTCCTCTTTAAAAGGAGTATAACAAAACTTAATAAACAATTATAGAACGGAAATTCCCCGCAGGCTACTTTTTAAAAATAGGATTTCTCAATTTTTATTTTTATTATGGCAAAAACATGGAAAGGAATGTCGTTGAAAAAAAAATTGTTCCTTGCTACGAATAAAGATAATATATACTAACTTCATGTCGAATTTCAAACTAATATCTTAAAAAATAAGATCACAGTGACGAGAGAAACAAGAATTTCCATTAAAAATTTTATGTAAAAAATGGACAAAAAACAATTAATTGCAAAAACAGATTTTATTTTCTTGATAAATTTTTAGCATAGGCAGATGGAGCGATAAATTCTGAACTTTAGAGAATTTTTCCCGTAAAAATTGGACAACTTTGAGATATAGCGGCAACGTCGCACGGAGGGAGGAGGACGGAGCTATCTAGCGAGGCATATGCAAGAGGGAGACAGAGCACCCCATTGAAAATACATACTGCCATCTCGAAGTGAAACGTTCTATAGCTATATACCTCCCCTTTTGATCAAAATCGAATGGGAGGGGGGAAGGAGATTTAGAGGACAAAAATAAAAAATTGTAAATGTATTAATGATTTGTACAGGGCGTTTTTGTTTACTAAGAAAAGATCTATAAATTATGTCCTATAACATTTTTTGATTTAATGCATTGCAAGAAAATATATCATTAATTTAATTTAATAGGAGTGCTAGGAAGTCATGTGGTGTCCACTTCAGATTTTTGTTTACTTTAAGCACTAAGTACTTTCAAACACTCAATAAGGGTGAAGATTGAGACATCAACACTCACAAGCAAAATTGTTTGCAATGTACTGTGCATCTATCATATTTTAGTACTCACATACTTGATATTAACTATTTATAGAAAACAACAGCAATGAAATATGAAATGCTTCACTAATTACCGTTAACTGGATGGGACTGATTATTTTCAATGAAGGGGGGAGTCTCAGGCAGCTTGCCGTTTCCTGTCGGAAGCTCAAGGATTTCCCCAGGTGGGCTCAAATCCAGCAAACTGTTTGTCACATTATTCTCAGACCTGTAATTGGTTCATAAAATGTTAAATTATGCTACTTGAACAATATAGTCATTAAATAAAATAATTCCCTTAAATAATGTATAAGTTAATATATAAGAAAACATCATTTTAAGATTTAAGCCCTATTATATCAAAATGAATTAGTAAATAGATCGTAAACATGTATAGCATTACCTAATCTTATTTTGTCAATGCTATCTACAATCTGGAACTGAACACCTATAATTAAACTTCTGTTAACAATTTAAAATAGGGAACTTGAAGTAAAACTAAAAAAAGGAAAAAACTAACACACAAAAGCCTGAACACAACAATTTTAAAAAACAAATGAGCGGATACAAATCACATGACTGTTTTAGCAGGACAATAATAGCTACTAAAATATATTTAGTCTAGATTTCAATCCATCTTGTAGTAAAATTTTTCTTTTGATAGAAATGCATATTAAATAAGCAAAGCTGTGCCGAAATGAAATGTTTATATATTTATAATATACGCTGTGGTACACTGAATCTCCAACGAACAGCTTGAAGGCTAATACTTTTTCCCAAACTAACGCATGAAAGAGTTTGATTTTATTGTTATTTTGAAGTTTTCATTAAGCATAGAGTTATATTTGATCTAGGTTGATGAAAAAAACCCTGTAAAGCAAGCATTTGTGCAAACTACTTAAGTATACTTGACAGCATCTAAGAACACAGCTTATAGCAACCAAACAAAAATTTAATTTATATCATTAGGTCAGAGAGCATATGCTAACAGAAATACAAATATTTTTGTTTATGACAAAGAAAAAAATTACATAAAATCTAAATATATAGACGACAACTAATAACTACTAACAGGGCTATTTCTATTAATTTCAGTCTTTTTTTTATTTCTTTATCTTCAATTTAAAAATTAGTTACACAAGCATAATTCAATGAAATAAACAATAGCTATTAGATCACTCCATTTTCAAAAATGAATTTAACTTAAACATACTAATATTTAAAGTAACTAACTAGATATCAAAAAATATATTTGAATTATAAAATAAATTTCCATAAAATTTGTTCAGTTTTAAACTCCTAATACTGAATGTCAAAGTTTATTCCTGGCACAATTAAAAAATAATAATAATATTAATCACACATTGAAAAGCATTTGCTAAGCTATAGAAAATAATCCTAAACTAAGGAGTTATTGTTTCTGCTCTAGAAATTTCTTTGATTAACTCCTAAAATAGTAAAAGCTTTACTTCTTCCAATTCTTTTGTCCCTTTTTATACAGGCTTATTTAGTACATTCACAGATAAATTATTACAAGGTCCTATTAATTAATTTAAATAATATTAGAAGTCTGTCGCATAGGAGTGCATAAACTAAGATTTTCCAAATGCTGGAATGACACTGGTCATCTCATCTCACCATCTATTTATGTATTTCTTCATAGTAAGAAGCCCTTTTGAACGGAAATTGTAATGAATATGAGATTAATGAATATGATCTTTTTAGTGCTGAATGAAGCGGTTAAATATTGAGTATAGTATAGATCAAATAAACATTATGTGTATTCAGTTATTATAACAGAGATATATTGAATTTTCTATTTTTTCTTCTGTAAACCCCCCCCCCCTTCCCTTGGTCTGGTTTCACCCCTTAACAAAACTGATCTTAATTTTTACATGAAACACTTGTATATCGAAACTGTTAATGATTGCTTCCACTAGAGCGGTAATAGACAAGTATATGGGTGAATTTCTTCTTCAATGATAATTTTCATGCCCCAACGGTTAAAAAATCTGTTAAACCATTAATTTTGATTTCAAAACAATGTAAAAAATGCCGTTAGTGTCTCTTAACAGATGACACATTTTGAAGAGAAGCTGCTAATTTTGAAATGTCTATATAAGAACCTTATGTATTTCTATTTATTATCAGAAGTTTTAATGTGTTTAGTTTGAAATGGCAACCACTCTTCTCCATGTATTCAGCTTAAAGCTATAGAGATAAAATCAATTTCGGACTTTTAAGTAGGGATAAAAACACAAACTCTTCTGAGTAACTCCGGTATAAATTCAAAAAGTCACAAGTGTTACTATCGTAATAGTTGTATCATTGCATATTTCGAATATTCACAGAGTTCAGTAAACCTACATTTTGACAGAAGAGGATAGAATATAAGATGAGATCAACAGCATGTTATTCCAGCATGCGGGAAATCTGCATTGTTTACGCAGTCTCAGTTGAAACTTTTTAATTATAAAATAGTTTGAAGACTCTATAGATGCTATAAATACATATACTCAGGAATGTGTTTTTAACTGTATCCCACAATTTTAAAAATAAAGCAATAAAACGGAACATGAAAATGTTAACTTCCAATTTAGAATTTTAGATAAATAAGGCTGTGTTCTCAAATCACTTGATTAGCACATTTTTGTACCCTATTGTGAAATAACTTGGATTTGTTTAGTAAAGAGAGGAAGAAGAAAAGTTTATGGCAAGAAAGATAGTCAAGGCTATTAATCTAATGCCTATACATATTTTGTTCTTTTTTATGACCATCTAGGCCTCATTTCAACAACTCAAATATGAAATGACAACATGCATCAGTATAGTTAAAAGAAATATTCAGGAAAATTGTTTAAGCAAACATGCATTCTTTCTTTTAAATAATTGATCTAATTAAAAATAGTTGATGTGCCTAAAAAAAATGAATGTAATAAATATTTATGACACTTACATGAATGCCTCCCAATTAAATTGAAAATTCATGAGAGAATTTAGATGTTAGCATTGTTAATAAATATCCTTTATCTAAGTCATTATATATTTGTTAAATAAACATATATTCAGATAAATAATATAAAACAATTAAAATTTAAAAAATTGTAACAATATTTACAGTAAGTAATAGTAAAAAATAAAGAAAGTAATTTAATAACATTAACTTTAATAATAAGTGAATGCCTAGGCAAATACATGAAAATATTAGCTGAATATGATTACATATAAGTATAACAACAATAGGCAAAAATACAATGAAATATAAATTACTAATTACATAAAAATGTTCCCAAAAATTTAATTGCAAACACAATAATGTAATTTTCATTATTTTATTTTGAATCAGGGGAATAGGAAACAATATAGAGTATATTAATATATTTTTCAAAATACCCTATCTCCAAAGATATGAGTAAAGCATTGAGTAATTATTGCTTATTTAGAACTCCCTTTCATATAAAATGAATTCTTATAATGAGAAAAATAATTTATCAAATATTACCAGGCACAATTAACAAAATCATTATCATGCTATGTTTCAATTGATCTCAACCCAGTTGTGACTCAAAATGTGCTGGTTTTAAAATATCAGTATAACTGTTTCCAATATAAATACAAAATAATTTATGTATTTGAGAAATAAGAGTTTGATAATCAAACTCTTCAGCTTATTAATTTCGATCCAATAAAAACATGGCTTTAATCTTATAAATTCCAGTGAAGTACAGTACAAGGGGGTCCAGAATCTTAATGAAATATACAGTCCTTATATTTACATTTTTTCAATATAATGAAGATTTGTGTAAAATTAATAGATAGCAATGACATCCGAAACATGTGTTTCTTAATATTGGCCTTTTCTTCGCCATGATCCACCCATTATACATGGCGTTTTGTTCCAAAACAACGAGATTTATTTCAAAAAGTAGTGAAGTCTGAAAATCCAAGAATGGTAACTTGCAAGTGCCAATAGGAAATTCAAATAATAAAGATTTAGTTTGAGACATACACTTCTGTCTGTCTTATACTGAACTATTTTACATTAACAACACTGTTATTGCACTTGAAAAATGAGGCTCGTAAAATGTTAAAAAGAAAAACCATAGCTGAATAAAAGATAAACCATTTTCAATTGATAATGTACTCCTTTTTAATAACTGTAGTATTAATTCACACGCTTTGCCATGACTCTAACAGTTTGAAATTTAGGCTCTTCTTTACAAGTTAATTTATAACAGAAGAAAGTTTAATAATAATAAAATCTTGTGAATATTTAATTTTGGTTGTTGGGCACAAAATATTAACCTAACAGCAGAGAAGCAAATTGAAGATTAGTATGACCTCATGGCAAAAGCTGGGGGAGAGTCTGATCTGTCCATGAGACTGCTGTGCTATATACTTCAGATTATGAAAGGCTTATGACAACACGTACCTCACATTGAGCAAGTTTTGTACAATTGTTAACCCGTCTTTGTAAATGTAATGTCTTGACTTTTAGTTGGTAACAAAAGCCAAAGAAATTAAAAATAAGGTGAATTTTATTTTAATATATAGTTAGGATAATTAATATAAAAGAACTGCTTAATATGCATGTTTGCATTTAATTTTATCAAAATATAAAATAAAATGCCAATAATTACATATCAGGATTGCTCAGTGACAACTTATCTGAACATGAAAAAAAAAAAAAAAATTATAATTAAGTGAATACTGATTCCCAAAAGCCAATATGTCCATACCACCAGAAGATTTTGGACCCCCTCTGCACAATTAAAATCTCTTACAACTTTGATAAAGTGCCAATACATATACTCTATTTCTTTAATTTCACTAGAATCAAATGAATAGAATACAATTGTACTAAATAAAACTGTAAAACACCATATTACATGTGAATATTTCTGTAATGTTACAAATGCTTATAACCCAAAACTTATATAACAACTTCCCCTTCATATTCATAAAATATACTTAAATATCAACATAATGATGCAAATGATGTTTTTTTACCCTCCCAGCATCAGATGGGGTACACGTGGATGTCACATATTGTTTTTTTTTTTTTGTATTTAATGCTCTTAAAATTGGAGATAGAATTATGAAAATAAATTAAATTTCTTCTATAATCTATCTGTTATGTATTTTCATTGTTCGAATGAGAAAATTTTCATGATGATATATGGGGAATTCTTTTTCATGAAAAGGATGTTTAGGGTATCTCCTTTCTATGTTGTATTTTATGCAAGATTTTAATGGCAGTCAAACAATGTTATGTTGTCTAAAAATGTTACAACAATTTTAGCATGGTCTTGCACAGCAATTCCTTGAATGAGTCAAAGAAACTGGTTGAAAGAAGAGTTCCCCAAGCCTTTGACTGCACAAGCTAAAGAGGAATGCCAAAAACCATTCATACTGAACTTGAATAACAAATGGGAATTGTACCGGGGCCTTCAAAACATCATTAATCTACAAAAAACGGAGAGGGATAGTTGTTGGAAATGACAGGAAAAAAGAAAATAAATGCAACCAAATTTGTAAAATAGATGAAAAATTAATTGGTAAATATCATAGAGAGGATACTTTGTACTATACACATTTTTTGTAAACCAATTGTAATTATATGTTTTTAATTACTTTTTTTGTTGTAGTTTTGTAGATTTATAACTTTGTAAATTTCCATTATTTAGTAATGGAATTATTCATATTTATTTCATTTATATATTTTTAATATTTCACATGTTTTGTTTTGTGGGTTATTAATCAATGTTAT
Source organism: Riptortus pedestris (assembly GCA_019009955.1). Classification (NCBI taxonomy): domain Eukaryota; kingdom Metazoa; phylum Arthropoda; class Insecta; order Hemiptera; family Alydidae; genus Riptortus; species Riptortus pedestris. The sequence continues at coordinate 211,223,144 of CM032228.1, read as the reverse complement.
TGTTATAATAATAAATCTTTTGTGTTATGTTATTTATTAAAGTTCACTTTACACTACACTACTAAGGCAAATTGGTATGGGTCATCTACAGGTTACCACTCTTTTTTAGCCAGGGTATGCCTAAGAATTTTATTTAGCTAGTTCATCACTCAATAAATTCCTATTAATGATATGGAAATCAAACCCAAACTCCAAGCTTACAAAGTGCTTTAAGAATTTTCCCCCATTAATAGTATATATATTCTTTTAATTCATGAAGATGAAATCAAGTAGGGCTTAAAAGTACCCTCCACCTTAATTTATTTTTCCCTCCAACTGGTGTTGGGAGGGTTAATAAAAAAAAAGTAATTAATAATTGTTTAATACCGTATTAACAATTCTTGTGTATAATTGGACCACACCTCATCTCAATGTACTTCAATAAATCAGAACTATAATGTAATAGTTTTTGACCAAAACAGTTTAAAATTAGTAAATTATACAAGAATTAATAAAAAATAAATATTTAAATAAAAAAAGTAATCTAGGGCAATATATATTTTGAGTTCTATAAAATTCTCATAAAACATTATTCAATATTTTACTGTGATCTCTCGCTGAAAATAAATATTTTTAAAACTAAAGATGAAAATAAAAAATGTAGTGTACAGATTTCAGACGATCACTGATAGCGATTCCACAACAAGTCAGTAAGAACTCAGCAGCTCCCACAATGAGTCACAAAACAAGTGCTGTCATTAGAGATTGCATTTTTTTGTTTTTTTAAGGTCTTGGTATATAAGAGATTGAGATATACAAATTTGAAATGGAGTCATAATCTTATAAAAATTATAATAACAAAATTTTAAAACTGATTGCTCAGGGCAGAGTAAAATAAGAACTAACTAAGGATGACAGAATATTGTGGAAATAGTTAATTCAAAAATCGGTCCCATGGAATTAAATCTGTTAAGTCAATGTGTCCATAAGATAGTCACCTACAGATGAGCACGCAGGACAGAGAGCGGTTTTTGTACAAAAGACAGTATGGTGCGAAATGCAACAGGTTTACTTCCAGTTCAGGCTGTAGAAAATTCCAAGTACTCATTAAAAATACTGAAGTTATTTAGAAGTGTGATAGAATAATGAAGTCAAATTTGATTTACAAAATTTTTTTGGCCATAGAAAAACGTGTTTAATTTGTATTAATTATATATTTGACATATTCTTTTCTTTTATGTTTGTGTTTCAATGAGGAATCCACAGTAAAATATTGTTTGAGAGAAAAAAAGTTTACAAATATACAGAGTACTGATAATTTTCTGTCAACTGTATTAATCTAATAATGAAAATCAATTACAATTCACATATGTTTAGCAACTCTATATGAACAAAATATGACTATTAGAAATGATTAATAGTATTTCATTTCCTCAGATAAAGTATTATTTTCATATAGTAGGTTAAATGGAATTGCTCAGAAAAAAGAACATATTAAGAAAAAAATCTTGGCATTATATTTCTGTTTTGTACATTCTTTTTCTAGTAATCTATCCGAACTGTACTACACTATGAACATTTTGTTGCATTAAAAAGAGAAAGTCGATGAAAATTAAATTTTTTAAGGAACATTATTACATATATAATACATATTATACATTATTTTTTAATAAAATGAAAATATAATTTTGTAATGGTTTAGCCATTCATAAGGATTAAATATTAGCTCTTTAATTTTTTCTAGAATTAGAAACCGAATAAATGGATGGAAGAGAATCAGGAGAGCTTTTGTACAGTTAATTAGTGATATTAACACTTTTTTCTGTACCAATATTCAAATGTTCAGTAATTTTTATAATTGTCAAAAATAATTAAACCTTTTTTTAAATAAATGAAATATTTTTTCTTCTCTATAATTCTAAAAGAGTTAATTTTTGCTACATCACATCATATATTGAGCTTTTTACAAACCTGAACTCTCTCTACCTTTAATATATAATTTTAATAAACATGATATGCTAGACTATTCACATTCATAAAGGCAATTTTATAGTTCATTAAGATATTGAGGAGAAATCCAAACATATGATTTTAAGGAAGAACTATTAATTTAAAATAATTACTGGCAGAATAAAAAAGAAAATAAACCATTATTTATTTTACAGTATCGTTTATGGTAACAGCGATGCACATTTGCTGTAGTTTTTTATATAGTGAACATTTACCACTCAGTCCCCACAGTGAAACGCATGAATGCACAATAGATTAACAGCCATTATGTATATCGATTTACAGGAAAGTAATAGATTAGAGATTTAATTAAATAATTATCACAAGCAAATTTCTTCGTCTAACATAAAACTCAGAAAAAACACAATTTGACTTACACAGTGTCGATTGAGCCATTATGGTGACCATTGTGTTTATTATTGTTTTCTACTAGGGGAGGTATTGTATTAATAGTATTTGCATCACTGTGGCTCCTCTCCGAATTCAGGAACTGGTCGTGGACATTACTTTTCTTGGCCTCTTCCGGTGGAGAGTTCTCTTCAGATTCTTCCCCATCCTGGAAATAAAGAAGAAAAACATATATACACAACCAAACTAAAGAAATGCGAACATCAGAAAATAAACTTATACATATATAAGGAAATAAATGTTATTTCATGAAGTAGAAATAAATATTCTGGCTAGGTTCACAATACATTTTAGTAGTTGTAACTGAAATTCATTCTACTTTCTCTGGAAAACAGGCAAACGTGGTGAAATGCGTGCTCCAAGTTTTCTGTGTAGTCGGTGAAGTCCCACTCACTTAACAGCAATAATGTATAAATTATATTATTGGTCTCATTTTTTTAACTTGAATATGAAGGCCACAGTAGTTTTTAAACATCCCGACCACCAAGTACCAGAATTTTTTCATCAGAAAATCAAAGGAATAGTACTGGCAGTGAATTCAACTATTGGCAGAAAGTGGTTGAAAACAATAAATTATATTTTGAAGAATAAAAATATTTTAGAATGTTTTATTTTCAGTTTTTAATAAAAGCTCAGAGACCTTTGCAACAATCTAATAACAGGGAGAACATTTTATTAATAAGACTAAGTTACTTGGTTTTCATAGTTAACACAGGGGGTTGCCATAATTCATTCATTCCAAGAATAATAATACTATCACAAATAATACTTATTTATTTCTAAATAGAAGGAATGAATAAAGTTTAACAATTTTTTATTAACATGAAACAGAGTAGATGTATTAGTTATCATCACGTTAGGAAGGAAATATAGTCAGATAAATAAGTTTAATAAGGAAGAGTATATACCTTCTATCGCCCTTTTCAACTAAACTACAATAAAAAGGAATATTTGAAAAATAGTAAGTGAGGGTAAGAGTAAAGAGTGAGACTTACTTTGGAAGGAGTTGTTGCTGATGCTGTACTTCCTCGGCCTCTTGTCCTTAACATAATGGCTTCTACCCTTTTTCGACGGGCTTGCCTGTCTTCCTCCTCTTTTTTTAATCTAATTTCCATTTCTATACGCATTCTGTAAAGTAAATAAGTACTTAATTTTAATAATGCCACATTAGAAAAATAAAATAACAATAAATGAAAGCCCTTAACAGAGTACCAATAATGGAGAGAGAAGACCTGGAGTGCCCAAGTGTCAGGAAACCAATGGTCACAACATTTATCATAATAACATATGCTATCATAAAAACCTCATTGCTCTTCGATAATAAAGAAATTATTTTTATAGAGGAAATTCAAATACTTTGAATTACCCATAATCATGGTGATCTTGTATGCGTGATTACCCACCATTTTCATACACATGCATATAGTCGTGCCAACAATCTTCTTTGAAATAACTCATAAGAGAGAGCCTAGCATGTCTAGTGCTAGTTTGCTTCTGCCCCTTTCTGGCAAGCCTTTTCTTCTGTTGACTTTTGCCCTCCTATTGGAGATTGTGCTAAGCTAGCCTATTTTAACAGATTTCCATTAAAGCTAGATGCTTTTTCATTTCACATGTCAAGGACACGATATATGCAATTTGTTTCTTTTGTGTCTGTTTGTTTGTTACCTTTTCATGCATAAAGGGCTGAACCGAATTTTATGAAACTTGGTATATAGAATAATACTAACCCAACTTAGACTTTAGGCTATATTCATATTCTTTGATACGAACAGGAGTGGGGGTTATAAGGGTGGCCTGAAATTAAAAATAGCGATATTTCGTTTCTTACTGCTTTTTCGGCAAATATGTACATAACAAAAGTTGTTTATTTTGTTATTTAGAGTAACTTTCATTATATACACTTCTATCGTATAACGAAGTATAAATGAGTTAAAATCTCTAGCGGGCACCAACAATTTCATTTGGCACAAAAGACTCAACCGAGCAAAACAAAACACAGTGTGTGAACTACTATGAACTCCTCCATGATAATAAGCTGTAGCAACATTTATAGGGACGAGCAGGAGTGGGGGTTGAAGGGAGGTCTGAAATTAAAGTTGACAAATTGACAGCAACGACGGGTATAAACCCTAAACATTGGGACGGGGAAATGTCAAAATATTGTGAATAGTAAAGCCTTGCCAAAAAAATACCATCATCATTCAGGCTCTAATGAATTCCCAGGTGAAGCCGGGTAGCAGCTAGTAAAATATAAAAAGTAAAAGAAAAACTGCCCCATTAAGATAAAATGCATAATTACTCATACAAATGTTTGAAGCTAAGAAAATTGAACATACTTTTCGGCATCTTCTTTAGCTTTCTTTTCTGCCTCTTCTTTTTCTAACTTTTGTTTTATCTCTTCTTCTTTCCTTTTCTTTTCTTCTTCCTCTCTGCGTTGGGCTTCCTAAAATGAAAATTGGAGGTTAGAGCATCCAAAACAATAAGAAGTCAGCAAATTGTATAAGAGAGAGATGCTGTAAATATTTAAACCTCGATTGCTTGCTGTAGTCTCAAATCCTCAGCTTTGCGTGCCTCTTCCAGAAGTCTCAGCTGCTCTTCTTCCATTCGCCTCTGCTCTTCCTCCTCCTTTCTTTGTCGTTCTTCTTCAGCTAATCTTTCAGCTTCCTTAAATTTGAAAAATAATTAGTTAGTAAGAACAATGCTTGAATTAATAAGAGGAGTTTGAAGACGTATATTAACTAAATCTAAAACATGTAATATGAAATAAAATATATTTTATACCAATGTTATATTTTAACCCTTTAAATATGGAGGTTCTAGGGGACTTTAGGGAGCATGGTGGGTGGCCTTCACTACGTCTCCACCTGCATGGGGTTTCCCTATTCTCTGATCACTCTCTAATTTTTTTCGGGTTTCTATAGGTTTTACAATAAACATTATTTGTAAATCTCTACTTAAGGTCTTTTAAAAAGTAATATATGTACTTCATTTCTTATGTGACATGGCATAATAAAAAATTCCCCATAACCTTTTTTTTTACCAATTTTTTTCTATTTCTTAATTGTATCTTCTTTTTATTTAAAAGTCATAAAAGTGAAGAGGACAAAGTATTAAAAAGGAGTGGTTGCCATAAATAAGTTCACAAAATATTGGACTCTCAAAGAATTTTACAGGTGACCAATAATCTAATTTCAATTTCAATACTTGACCCATCAAAATGTCATTGGAATAAAATTAAAAAAAATCTCTATTGGTGCTTTCTTATCTTTAAAGCCATGAATGTGCAAATGGGGGACTTTCTCCTTTTACAAATATGAAATATATGTATGTTGAACATCCTTCAATGTTAATTTGTCAGAACTCATAATTAAATAGATATTAAAACTAGGTCTGCTCACACAGAAATTCAGAACTAACCTGGAATAAAAATGAAACATGGTGGGGCAGAATTCTATTCTATCATATCATTTTTTAGAAGAATTTCTTGGTCACAATAAAATACCATACAATCATTATGGAATAGTCTACGATTTAAATTAAACTTGAGAGCAAAAAGCAGCTATTATAACCCATTTCATAATGTGCCTACCAACACCATGGGAGAACCAGCTGCTCACCTTTACAACTTCGTAACTCTCATGTTTTTTTATGTTTCATAAAATGTTTATTATTATTTCCTCTGTCATCAGAAAGAACGTAAAATAAAAGAAGGAAGCCGTAAGCTGTATTTGTTGCTCCTGCTCTACCATCCAAGTTTAATACTGATATACTTACAAGCCTCTGCCGTTCAAGTTCAGCTTCACGCTCTGCTTGCTCCCTAGCTAATCTCCTCCTTTCAGCAAGAGCTGCTTTTGCTTCTTCTTCAGTAGTTATTCTAATTTTGGCGATCATTGAAGCTGAAATTATAAAATTAAATTATTTATAAAAGGTAAGAGTATTGATATCAAAATATCTCACAAGGGAATAATGTTATAGAAAAGTAACATCTACATTATTAAACTTGTAACTATGCCTCTAAATGATTTTTGGTGCAGAATTCGTGATGGATATCTAATGCTTGCCAAAATGTTCCGGTCCCAACAAGATACTTGAGTGGAACAGGATTCTCAACCTATTCAGCCACGTAAACAAAATACCACAATGTATTGGACACTGAACCTGACTAGACTATTCAATCAAACCTGAAAACAATCAATTGATGAAAAATAAAAAAACAGTTTCGTACTTCCCATTAGATTTTTTTTTATCTGTTCTATTATTATATTTGTCACGTAATAAGTAAGTGTTGCATTGTAGGCATATTATGATTATTAATAAAGATGCACTAAAAACATTTTTGTTATATTTTAGGGTTCCGTCAAGTATTTCGCTTTCTAAAAGGGTTCTGTCACCAAACTATTTGAGAACCGCTGCTCTAAATCAATGAATTTTAAACTTTTCTGAATGAACCTCAGTACTTAAAAATATTGTATACACACGCACGCACGCACACGTAAGCACACACACACACACACTGAATATTTGGCTTAAAGATAGCTAAATGAACGTTACCAGTCATATCTGCTTCGGCTAGAACTGGATCAGAGCCATTCTCAACAGGCTGCTGAGGAGGCTGAGGCTGAGGCTCTGGAGGCTGTGCAGGAGGAGGAGTAGGCTGGACAGGGGGGCTCACCTCCCTCGGGGGAGTAACCTTCTCTTCGATAATACCTGAAGGCTCTGGCGAATTACTCCCCATTTCTACATCTTCTTTTTTATCCGGCGGAGGAGTAGGCTCTTTCTTCTCCTCCACTTCTGCTAAATATGAGTCAACTGTTTCAACTTGAGGCGACTGCAAGGGTGTTGTTTTGGGTGTTGTGGATGCGGAACTCTGAAACAAAATTATAGATTTTGAATAGTATCTTTTCAGACTTTACAACTTTAGAATACCATCAATTAATGGCTAAAAGTTAAAAAAAGAAATTAAAAAAAAAAAAGAAAAAAATTCTTTCACATTCTTAGCTAAACTACAAAGCTTTCTCCAGGAAATGCTGGATGGTAGAGGAACCAATTGATCAGGACCAATAAAAAGGCATCGGACCTCTACTAGTGTTTTGTAGAGGACAAGGAAAACACTTGTAGAGGACAAGGCCTTTTTACTGATCCTGATACAAAGCTTTTATTATTTGCACATTTTTTGCCATACTATACAGTTTTCTTGCAAACAAAATAATTTAAAGGAAACAATATTATTTAATTTTATATTATTCCTCAATTAGCATCATCCTATATATGTGGTCCATAAACAAATACTCAGGAAGAATGTTTCCTTCAAATGAAACAAATTTTTTTCATTTCTTTCAACAATATTTTGTAATATATTAATATTTTTATAAAATCTTCTTGTACCCTAATAAATCATGCTCATTTTAATTATGAATTTTATTCTTTTTTATACTAATTATGTAATAGCTAAAAAGTTGCCCAGAAATTACTTTCCACAAAAGTGGTGTCTAATGTAAATATTATTGATCCTTTTAAATTGCCAGAAAAATTTCCACAAATTTTTCCTGATTTGTAAAACTAAAAATTAAATGATGTTTAATTAACGTAGAATTTTTATTCTCTGTCAAGATATGATAAAGCAATATTCTTAAAAATAATAATAAACTTAAAACCATAATATTTATAAAGCGGTGGCCTTAATCTCACATGGTAAACCTAGAGTGGCGAGTTTAATTCCCGTCTGGGCAATAGAAATTTATTTAGTGATAAACTCATTAAATAAAATCCTTAGTCCCACCCAGGTTAGAAAAGGGAGGTAACCTGTAGATAACCCGCCCCAATTAGCCATAGTTTCAAAAAGTGTTAATAAATAATTTCATTTTAATATTTCACTGAAGTGGATAGACAAGAATATCAGAAAATACTTTTTTCTAATAAGAGAGGAAAAATTCTCTCTTCTCTCAAAAAAATGTTTTTTGTAGATTTTTAGGCAATTATAGTCTCCACTTTGAAGTAGTGAATGACTGACACCGAGCATAAGGTTCTTTTTTTAGGTAGGGGAAGGAATGGCTTGTAGTTGTGAGGAGAAATATTTGAATTAGTTACTACTCAAATTGCAGTATAATTGATAATTAGCAGTGTATTAGCTTAGACAGCAGGAAGCCTAGGTTATGTCCTATCTATTCGAACAGTTTTCTTATTTTTCATATTAAAATACGAGTAGTAATAAGCATCAGAGTTAATTCATTTTACAATTCATTATCTTAAGACTTGTTTTTAAATGGATTTTTTAAAAAAGAAAATTGGTAAAAGAGGGAAATATCATTTATTTATCATCAGACATACTGAATAACTACTTTCACTAACTACCTGCAGCAAAACAAAAAAACAAAATCAAGAAATTCCTATAATACTTGTGTTAAATCTTACCTTAGATGACTTAGGTTTATCTGAACTTTTCTTAGGCGTAGTTTCATTCTTACTTGGTGTGGCTTTCTTGGCAGAATGAACTTTGGGAATAGGTGGCTTCTCGGTTGCAGTTACAATAGGTGATTTCACAGAACGATCGGAACCTTCAATTTCAAAGATAATATAATGTATGTAATTCATGCAAAACATCAACTATATCAATGGATTTAAGCTAAAAGTCCTATTCAGCCTTATTACATAAAAGTAATTAAAAGATTGGTCATTATTAAAAATTATCATTAATAAAATGTATTATATCAACTTAATGCTTACTTGATGATGCTTTTAATTGCTTTGTTCGTTTAAGTCTCCTATTAGGTTTATGTATCATTTTCAATTTTGTTGGCTGTTAATAATGATAACTCAAATGAAAATAAAAGGAGTATTAAAAAAAACACCTATGCTGTACACCAAATACCATTTGAAAGATATTCAGAGAATTAAAGAAAAAAATATAATTCAAGACAAAAATTAACAGAGCAATAGAACCTGAAATTTAGACCTTATATATTCAGGATTAATTACAATTATTTGGCCTTTAAAACTTAATTGTATTAATAGTATAATGCTTTCTCAAATTGAATATTTACAAATACTGGCAAATGTTGTATTTCTTTATATAAGTTTTTCTCCATTTACGATTAATTATTTACTAGGCGGCAGGTGGAACGAGACAAATGTGGGACTATAAAAGCTCTAACTTTGGGAGAGGCAAAAAAGATGCTTTCTCTACAAAAAGTGTTATAGTGTTGGAGTCCTTCCTCGACACTCATTTTCTTATTAGTGTTAGTAGGCTTGCTACTTTTGACCAAGACCAAACTATTCATAGTCCATTAGGTTTCATTTGTCAATTTCATGCCTCAATAGTATATTGGTGGCAATCTTAGAAATAATAATCAATATAATTTTCATTTTATCTCTCGGGATTTGGGCTGGCTGGTGGAGGTCCATCATCAAGGGAAGGATCAAGAGGTCAAACACACCTCCACTCTTAATGCTTCATTTGTTAAAGACAGAGTACTTTTGGGGTGAACCATTTCATCTTCAGTGCTCTGTGACACAACATTTACATTTTTGAAAAAGCATGTAACATAAATAAATATAATAGTCAATAAAAGGTAGTCAACATATTAAAAAGTTGAAAATAAATATATAAAAAAATGTAAAACTTATAACTAAAACTGTCGGCTCAATAGGGACCAGCTCTAGGTCTGTATTTCTTCTCCATCTCCTATTCATTCTATTATATGCATCATTTAATAGTTATTTAGAAAATATTTTAATTATAAGTTTTACATTTTTTTATATATTTGTTTTTAACTTTTTTAAATGTTGACTACCTTTTATTGACTATTATATTTATTTATGTTACATGCTGTTTCAAATATGTAAATGTTGTGTCACAGAGCACTGAAGATGGGACGGTACGCCCCGAAAGTACTCTGCATTTAATAAAAGTAGTATTAAGAGTGAAAGTGTTTTGACGTTAATTTTATATTTAGATATTGGTTCATTTAGGTGTGTGGTTTTAGGAGTGTTTCTGTGTTTGTCTAAACAAGCAAAGAACAATCTATTGAGTAATTATTGTTGAGGGCTTGTTGATCATTACTTTTATGTTGACTGATGGATTTTAGGGTGATAGTATAACACAGTTTTTGAAGAGATAATTTAACACTTCAAATAATTACATTAAACGAACTAGTGAACTAATTTTTGCTTTCAGAGTAAATCTTTCCATTAATATTAACAAAAGTAAACCAGCCTGTCACTAGCACTCCAAAGCTGAATCCTCCTAATAATTGAATTACACAAAAAATAAATAAAATTAAATAGATGTCAATATGAATTAATACTGCCAAAGGTTAGTCAAATTAATTCTCTATGGCTTTATTAGGATAGTGTTTGTGAATGCTTGCATGTTTATACTGAAATGTGAGCGGTGAACAATGGAGCAAGAATATTACTTCTGGTCTTAAGTCAACATCTATTAATTTTTATAAGATCTTTATTAGTTTGAAAGCGGTGTTATTAAATGTCTAACCTGGTGATGATACGCCAGTGACTGCGATGCTAACGGGGCGAGGGCGACGAGGGGTCCTAGCTCGGACACTGGCTGCTGACAGCTGGCTACTCACACTGTGCTGTGACAAAGAGCTCTGAGGTCTAGATGGTGTTATCTCTCCGCTTCGAGCACCTGTTAGTGTACACTCTTGCTAAATAACTAATATTTATAACTACCACAAGCCTATATCAAGCTCAACCCTCTTTTATTATTGAATTAATATTATTATTAATAAAAAAATGTATATGTTAATTGAACAAATATAAAAATAAACATCAAACGACATAGTTAATAATGACATTTAAGAAATAAAATATTGACAACCATTAATGATTAGTAAATGAGTGTGACTTCTGAAGGGTTTCTCAAACCAGTAACTTGTTGCATTAAGTATAAATGATTGTCTCCACTTCTGTGTAACGGATCTCCCATTACAAATAACCAGCTACTGAGGTTTTTTAAATATCTTCCTATCTCTTATCTAGTTGTAGACAAAAAAAGTCCATCGCACAGGGGCTGCAGTTTTCCCCACAAACTGGTACATAACATGCTGATGATCTCAACTCACCATTTATTCTCAATTCTTCCTATGTAAACAAGAGGATGTTTAGTGACTCAGTTACTCAAAGTGAAATGCACACGGATAGGTGCAGGGTTTACAGAGACTGATTACTACAAAATATAAATATCTCTGTTATTGTTCAACATGCTGAACAAATCCATAGAACAACATTTATAGGGAAATTATATTTGCAATAAAAGTGGTACATATATACACAATAACTGGGATATCACAAATTTTCTCTCTTCTTAACCTCCCTCCTCTTTGATTTTGGCCATTAATGAACTTGATCTTTAGTTTTGCACAAAATGTTTCAATATCTAGTTTGGTAATGATGAAATAAAAATTTCAACTGCCAGAGTGTTAATAAATATCTATATAGTTTTGAACTAAACTCATTTTCATTATCTCCTGGGTTGAGTTGATGGACATTTGAAGATACTTTTGAAAATCGTGTCATGAAAACAACCTCAATAGCTGATTTCCCTTAAGGTTAATTTGCTCAAATGGAGCACTTATTTAACCCTTTATAGGGCAAGGGCCTATAGTGAGGGCTGGGAAGGGGCTTTCTCTGCTCCGGGCGACGGAACATTCAGTAATAATTCCTCGTTTTCTCCTGACATCTAGCAAACATCCTTGTAACTATTCGCAGTTCGAGTTTGAATGAGCATGGGAGGAGGCCTTTAGTAGTCCTAGCCCAATAAAGGGTTAAATATATAACACCATCTATCCTACATTTGAACAGACATTTATTCATGAGCATCAATATTTTTAAGTTCAATGGCTGTCAATATTTATTCCAGTTAAGGTAATTGAAAGAGGAAATAAAATGTCATTCAAAATTTATACTATAAAATTAATTTACCTAAAAGTAAAAAAAAAATGTAATAATTAAAGAATAGGTATACAATGTGACTACGACCAATCAAGAACAATTATAAAAAAGACTGAAAATCGATGCAGGAACATAATTTTCTTACTCTGAGAATAAGGAATATATTTAGCCAGATCACACTAATTGTGAAACTCCTAAACTGCCAGAACCTTAAAATGTCTAAAAGGCTCTAGGAAGTCTGCTTAAAAAAACGAATTGTCTATAAATAAATAGTAGTTCTAATTTATGACTTTATGCATAAGAATAATCACAATAACGATATGATTATTAATGCACAAAACAAAAATCTTTGTTTAACTTTATAAAACAGCCACATCTAGAGATGTTCTAACAAGTTAGAACTTGTTTTGTTTATGAAGAAATATGTGCTCACACTTTGACGCTTATTTAATAAAATATATTTGTCCGAAGAAGGTTACTCCTGAGGAAACTTTCTAGGAAAGACAAGTCTAAAGGTATAATAGCCTAAGATAAGCCATGTCTCCCATTCATCAGATTTAGTTTAGAGGGTTGGGCATTATGCAATCTCTATTCCCAGCCAGGCAACATGAACTGTTAGCTGGGACAGTAAAATAGAAATACTTCAAGCCGCCATCCAAGAGTGGGCAGTGGTTTTTAATAAATTAAATATTGCTTCACAATGCTCAGCAGCTGATGAAAATAATCCATAAATGAACTTTTATTCAAAATAAGGATTATTTTTAATTAATATAAGAAATAAAGAATGAAAAAAAAAGAGGCAGAAGAACGTGCGAAGAACCTGAATATCCAGATACTTGAGATAAGCGAAGAACATAGCATTGTATTTATATGAAAAGCATTAAGGTATAAGATAATTATAAAGACAGCCTGAATCTTTTTCAGTTTGGACAAAATATAAAAATAAAATGTGAATCATAAATTAAAAGAAAAAGGGGCTCCCCTGCCTTGAGGAGGTATGGAACATTGACAGTCAAAGATATTCTCATTGATATCGTAGCCTTTAAAACAAAAGCAAAATGGTTAAGAAAAAAATAATATGTCCTCAAAATGCACAGAGTATTGTGAGGGACCTATACTGAAGGACGACAAAATATTCTGGAAGGTTGTGGTACTGACAGACTCTAATGACTCACCCTCACAGAATAGTTTCAATTAAATAACTACTCATTTCTTCAATCATCATTTTAGATCCAATGTAAATTAATATTCAATTCTCTTTCGACATTTTATAAATTAAATTGAAAAAAAAATAACCTATTAATTTTTTTATTTTAACTAATTACTTAAAGTTAATTTTTTTTTTTGTGAGTAATGTGATAAAACATTTACAATCATTTTGACGTTAAGAATATTTGTAGGAATGATTAGCAAGTTTGCAGTAATGTATATTTCTCTTAATAACCATATAAATAACTAACTTAAAAAACATTGGAATTTTATTAATTACTATTAGAAAAATTATGTCATCATCATAATAAAATGTGTTTACATAACATTATATATGTAGAAAAAAAAAATTGAGAAAAGTGTTTTTGAAATCAATCAACTAATTCGATGATGATTACAACACTTAATAAAAATCAGACCTTTAAATTTAGTCATATTAGCGAATAAAAGCAACAACAGAGCACACCTTATACAAAAGTTAAGAGATATCCGAGGAGACCAAGGTTTTACTTCTCATATTCATCATTGCTCCGCATCCTTCATTCACTCCTTAAATAAGTGATGCATGACCCAATGCAGAGTTTATACTAGATTATAAAATGAAATCTGAAACCCAAGGGCACTGTAAAAATAAACCTCTCATTTCAAGTAATATGGATATGGACTACAGATGACAAGCTTTTATAATATTTTTAATCATGTATCTGCTTACATTATAAAATTAAACTTCTACAATTACATTATGACCTATGTAAGTTAATTTTCTTATCCAAGCAATAAGAGACATCAGTTAGAACTTGGTAAAGGAAGTATCAATGACAAGCCCATTTATCAAGGACTTAAAAAATGTTCATTGGGAATGAGTCATGAATAACAGATCAAAAGCTTTTAAAATTGAGTTTATTCAAACCGTCAGTCGAGCTCTTAATGCTTTACGATGTTTGACATTTTTTTGCAAATAGTTGTTTTATTGGTATGGCAGTTGCAGAAAGCATGACTGATATTTCTACTGAATATTCAGCAGTATCGCCTAATTTAATTAATAAGAAAATAATGAATTATATTATAATGCAATCGACTATTTGAGATTGAAAGAAATATTATAAGTAATAACATAGACAATTAATGTGCACTTAACATTATGATTTTGAGTGAATTGATAATTTAAATAAGATGGGCAGTAGGTCATCAGTTAAACTTAAAATTATTAAAAGTAGGGCTCCAAAATATTGTCAGCAATGAAATATTCCAAATCAAGTTTAGCATGTTGTGTAATTCTAGCTTATAATAAAGTAATATAATTCCTTTGATCCTAAAAGTGTCACAAAATATTTTGAAGAGTAGTTGGGCTGATTATTATCTCCTAAACAAATTTGTGTGTTAATTGCTTCCTTCCTAAACACAGAACCATCATGTTTGGCGAGGTTGCAATCAAGAGAATAATTCATCTCCACTATACACAGTTGATTGATACACAGGCCTCGATAGCCAGGAGGTCCTTCTTCGATTCTGAATGGGTTCGAAATATTTTTCTCTTTTAGAAAAAATGAAATTACTTTTAAAAAAAATGTTTTCACAGATGCCACTTATTCAGTCAGAGAAGAAACTTCTTTTAAAAAACTAAATGATTGTAAGCAAAGTATACAACATGAAAGACTTTAAACGATTTAAAGCTAAAAACAAAAAAAAGTTTTAATGCTCCACCACCTGATGTAAACTCAAAAGCTTTTATTCGCTAATATGATAATTAATTAAAATTACATATATTAAAAACACTGCTTGCTTAAAATATAAATATTTTTAAGAAATACAAGAGTATATTAAGGCTACAAAAATAAAAGGCTGCTTTGTTCGTGTGATAACAATTTTTCAAAAAAGCATAAGTATAGCTTACCCTCTACCTTATAAAAAAAATGTTTAAGCAAAGGGAATTAGGCATAGTAAAGAAAATTATTCTTACCAATAGATGAGGCTTTCACCATGGCTCTCCTTCACCAGTAGTGAGGTGTTGATTACTTTCAATGTGCAAATTAATAAATTGGTTATTTACTTACAGTCAGTTTATGCAATGAGGTGACCAAAGAAATGGTGAGTGTGAAACATTTAGACATTAAAGAGCAAGCAAAATGTCAGAAAAGGAGAAAGAAATAGAAGAACAAAATAATAAGCACTCATGCATTTACTTTTATCATGCACTAAAGAGAAGAAATAAGAAAGGCATGCAGAGTTTTACAAATGAAGTAGGTTTTAAGAAAGATAAACAAATAAAAAAACCCTATAATACATAAAGCTAAAGAAAACTTTGTTAAAATCAGACCCTTTATAGCATAGCAACATTTTAATAACCATAGGGAACGTTAAAAGAGTAAACATGACATCCAACTTAATTTTTGGTTGTGAAATGGTTTAGTAGTCAAATGTAAATGAAGCAAGGATTTTTTTAATTTATTATTATTTTTTATCAAATAGTGAATGTGATTCATAACTCTTATTTGAGATTTAAACAATTTTTTTTTATTTACTGTATGAAAAGACAAAAGACAGACTGTGATGTATGAAAGACAAAATGTTAACACAATTGTAAATAGGCGTTGCTAATGAAAAGACTAGGCAGCATATATACATCTTGAGCAGAAAGAAAAGCAAATAAAAAATGCTTTATGATATTTTGTAATATTGTAAAAAAAAAATATTAGTTGAAAAAAGAGATCCAATGTAGATAGTTCAATCAATAAAGAACTTGATTTTTTCCTTAATGTTATTTGTTTTCATCCGTGTGAGTTAAGGCACTGGTATTAATCTCACTTGGTAAATCTAGAGTTCTGAGTTTGATTCTCACCTGGACAAAAGGAATTTATTTAGTGGCAATCTCATGAAATAAAATCCTTAGTTCTACCCTGGCTAGAAAAGGGTGATAACCTACAGATAAGCCATACCAATTAGCCTTAATAGCACAAAGTGATCATTAATAAATAACAAGACCTAATATGAAAAAAAAATTAAACTATTTATTAACGCCCACTTTTTGCAACTAAGGCTAATTGGGACGGGTTATCTACAGGTTACCGCCCTTTTCTAGCCAGAGTAGAACTAAGGATTTTACTTAATAGATTCTGTTACTAAATAAATTCCTTTGCCCAGGCGGGAATCTAACTCGCCTCTTTAGGTTTACCATGTAAGATTAAGGTCAACACTTTAACTCACGTGGCTTGCAGAGCCCCTAATACGAAAAGAAAAAAAAAAAGATAACTATATAAATACAGCCAAATAAGTAATAAAATAAATTTCCCACAAACCCCCCCCCCCCCAAAAAGTCTACAGCTTTTAGAAAAATTAAGTATAAAGATAGTAGAAAATTTTAAAAAGATATATTTTTTTAATGTTTCATGTACTTTTTTCTTAATCAGCTGTAATGAAAATACTAAAATGAAAATTAGTACGAAATAAAATCACATATGGGCTAAGAAAAAGTTGTAATTTTACAATGGATAAAACAATCTCCCAAATGAATGAAATGAGCTACTGTGCCTTGACAATAAAACCTTAGTTTTTCAAACCGATCCTCTCATAAGTTCTTTTGAATTTGAAGAACACTACTCGCAAAACCAAATGACTGGAAAATTGGCGAATGAGAGTTTCCCTTCTCTCCCATGTTAATCCCTACAGATTATCTGGCTTCAGATAGACCATAGTGTTCAATTTAGAGGGCATTACAAAGGGGTCAGAAGGAACATTTTTTCAATATTTGACTAACTCTTGAGTTTTAATTTAAAAAAAAATAAAAGAAAAGAAAAAGAAAAAAAACGATTTAGTTATTAGGGCTTTAAAGTGATCATATTCAAGCCTTTAATAAATAATTAACAGAATCGAATTACAAAAAGTAACCCTTCCACAAGCTTCAACAACCGAGAATTATTCCGAACTTTAATTTAAAATATATATTCCATACTTACATTACTAAGAGTTTTTAATAAGTTTTCTTAATGTAATGAACAACAAATTAAAATTTTATTGGGACTTTGATATATAATATAATTGATACACAGAATGAATGTCTCCTTGATTAAATAGATGCAACATAGTAATACCTAGCAGATATCAGGAAATATCCCAGACCAATCCACAACAAAAAAAATAATTTTTACAAAACAACAGCTAAAACAAAATTAACAAACAGTAACATTAATCACTTGGATTAACAAAGCTATTATAAATAGTTATGATTAGCACAGGAACCTGATGTTAAAGGTCCAATATTTTAATATTTCACATTTACAAAGCAACTTGCCAAATAGGATTCTTTCCTCAACAGGGCAATGACTGGTCATGTTCAATACTGTCCATTTAAGTGTACTGCACTATATTTGTCTGTTAACAGTCCACAGCCAAAAATGAGTGTTGGCAAGTCTGTTCAGAAATGAAATTGCATGGGCACAATGATCTGCCTGTTAGTTTAAATCCGTAAAAATTCGATGACTGCACCATGTCCTGATAGCATTTGAGTTACGTAAAAGTCAGTCACTGTGTTATGTGTATTAATGTATACTTTAAGGCCAGGCAAGAAGAAAGTTTTTATATTGTATGCTTTTAGTGCTGAGGTCCAGTGTTGCTGAAAAAATTCTACCTGGATATCTTTTAGGGATTTCACTCATGGGAAATAAACTATTCAGCTATTCAATTCATAACAATTTATCACTCTGTGATGTTATATGTGCACACACACATGCGCGCGTGTGTGTGCAATATAATTTATCATATTTCACTATAGGGAAAGGATCAGAGGATATCTGATTTGTATATAACGAATCCATTTATAAAAATAAATTAAGATATAATGCAACAGCTAATCTGTAATAGTATAAAATCATAAACTATATATTCATTTACATTTTGAATAGTAAAGGAAAATACCATTATGGCAACACCCCCACCCCTACCCTCCCCTGCTCGTACATTAACAATAATTACACATCCCTTGAACTATTAATAGATAAACATGAACACCAAATATGACATAAAAGTGTAAGCAAAACAAAAAAAAGTTAATAACTGCAGTAGAAATTGTTTTTATATTAATTATTTAACTTTTTATGATTTGCAATGCTAATAAATATTTGAAGGACATGGAGCTCTAGGTTTGTTTTTAGAGTTAAAAAGATATGAGGTTTACAACGTCTACTTGAATTAGGGAATCCATGAAGAAAAGGGAATGGGAACTTGGTGAAAAGAAAAATAAAGCAAATTAAAATGTCAAGCATTATAAAACTAATAAAAAGAAAGTAAGTATATATATATATATATATATATATATATATATACATATATATAAAATAATGACACACAAAATGGATACACATGCAATGAGATGGCAAAGGTGAAAGGTACAGCAAGACAGTAACAACACATGAATAAAGCAGATGACTCAGTTAATACAGAACATTGAGAATACTAAAATCTAAAAATAATAGGACAAAACCAAACGTTCACAATCTAACTAAAGGAGTTACGGAAATTCATGATACAGGCTCAACAAACATAAACAAAAATAATATAAAATATTCAAATTCACTGAATGGCCCACTCATCTAAAACAGAAACAATGCTAATTAGATTTATTTAATTAATGCTACTGTTTATTGCAATTGAGGTTACAATGTGAAAAAGGATTAATTTAAAACAGAATGAACTCTTAAACTCTAAATTTTAATATCGAGGATTAAATTACTCAATTAATTAATTACATCAAAAAATGAATATTGTTGGTAAATAGTATCAACTTGTAGCAATAATACTGTTCAAAACATAACCAAAGCTTAGGAATTCAATGGTAATGTACACTCTAACCAACTATACAGTCAAATCTTAAAACATATATATTTTTGTTCGTTTTTTTTAAACCCGGTGAATCTATTTTTCCCCAGCTGAATCTTCAAATAAGTTTCAAAATAATATATAAAGATATATTTTCATAAACATTTACCAAAAATAGTGAAGTATTAAAAGATGTAATAAAGAATTTGACAAAAATAATAAAACAACTAATTTGGGGCATTTTTGACGGCTGCATGGCCAAATGAAATAGAATTACTACCATATTTTTAAGTTTCAATGTTTTTAATAACTTAAAAATTTAAATATATATAAAAGATTTTGGTTATGAATTTGTGTTATTTTTAGTTACCTATAATACTGATTAATATAACACCTCTAGAATTAAATAAATGTAACTTTAAAAATTATTATTAATAAGATTTTTGATTGAGTACAAAATAACAGTTGTGTTCAAATTCTGGAGATCAACAGCCAAGCATATTTCACACAAAACACTTTCAGGGCATGTTTTCAATAAATACCAGCAAATTGTTGTCATAAAACCATGAAACACATTTATTTTAAATTAACATACAATTTAAGTTATTATTGGCTATTGCCCTTTTCTAAGCATTACACTTTTTAAACTGAAGATTTGATTTAATGAGTTTGTCACTAAATGAATTCCTTTTGCCTATGCAGGACTTTAACCCACAACTCAAGGTTTACTATGACACATATGAATATGTAGTTGTTGAAAAAATAGTCAACAAGGAAGAAAAGTATCATCTCATCAGTAATTTAAAAGATATTTAACAAAAAAATTGTTGGCTCAACAACCCAATAAGGGCAACTGTAAAAACCCAGTTTAGAATGAAGCATTATAAATAAAAATTGTATATAGAGAAATGAAGTAAAAACTTCTATAGACTAGCACCTTTTTCTCCAGGACACCAAATAAGTCTAATCCGATCGCTATTGGAAGTGAAACACTTATTGGGATAAACTTGCATCGATGTTATGAGTTTAGCCAAGTGAAATGAAGTGTACAATAACAAGAGTTAGCTATCATAAAACACCTTTTAAATTGTTTCCAGGAATGAAGTAAAACAAGGAAAAGGAATGGGTAAAAATTAAAGTTTACTAATGTAAAATATCTTTAATATATATTTCACAACCAATGAAGCACATCAAATAAAGTTAAAAGAAAATTTCCATTAGTTTTATAAAAAATTATCCCACTCTTCTTTAAAGGAGTTAGTTTCAATTTATTTCTGACTGAAGTATTCTTTCAAACAATAAGCTATAGATTTTATGACAATTCAAATATTATTAGGATCCTGCTCAAGAATGGGAAAGCAAATTTTAATAAAGTTTATATAGTATTGCAGCAAATATATATGGCAATGAAATGTTTGTTGTTGAGGTGACTTGAAGATAAAAGGTGTGGGCCTTGTGTGTGTTGGCTATTTGTGAAAGAGGTCTGATTAATAACTTAGGAAGTTAAATGGTCAGATTGATCATATTGAAAACATATAATATTTATTTTTTCTCTTGTTGACCTAAAAGTTCTTAAGGTAGACCTGAGCAAATTGTAATCAGAATTTAAAGTAGAGAGTGACCAACTAAATATGCATTCCCCGGTAACAAGGAGGACCTCGTGAACAAACTCGTGGACTAATGTTCTACCTTGGCAAAAGTCGAACCTGCACCTATTTTTACGATCAGCGTACTGACTGTAGTGCTAGAGGTACCCACAGTTTAACCCATACATAAGTAAGCGCTAGTTGAAACTGGGGCATATATTGAAAACAGTCTGAAATTAATAAGTGTGAAGCATGGCTGACTGCTATCCTCCAATTATATTTAATTTTAGTTTGTCGAAAGGAATGTTAAATGACAGGGGAGATTTGTTGAAGTAGGAGTGAGGAGTGGACCATTTACCTGGAGAGGAAGGCTGCTCAAGAGATTGGCTCCTAGCCTGCTGTTCCCTCGCCTTCCTCCTGAGGCGCTCTGCACGAGTGGGCCTGGGAGGTCCTAGGCTAACCATGCTACGAGCAGTACCGCGGCGCAGGGGCTCGGTTGCTGGCAGGGGTTTAGCACTGCCCCTGGGCTGCGAGAGTATGTCCAAGCGGGACATGGAGTACGCCCTACCTGGTTTCCCCTTCCTTGGCGGTGGGGTCATGTCTCGCTCTGGCACCGTCGGAGTCAAGTCTGTCTTCTTCCGCCTCACCTCAGACTCTGTGCAGTCACACATACATCAGATACTAAATTGTGCTTCTCTATCATGAAGTACAATACCATTATAAAGAAAGAAGAAAATAATATAGCAACAATAAACTAGTGAATACATTAACTATTAATAAAAGAAAGCCAGGGTTGTCAATTATAATAAAACTAAGGAGGGCTAATTTTCTGTATAAAATGAGATCCTGAATATAGTCAACAAATAAAAAAAAGCCTGCTAGAATAAAGAGGCAGTCAAGAGCCCACTAAATACTTTGACCAAGTAGTGGTGTATAAATAAAAGTGATGTAATAACGCTCTATTTAATTATTATTATCTGAACCAAAGACAAAACACAGAATTATAATACAATTCTAAATTACAACCACATATAGTATGAATTGAATACGGCAAAAACGGTTAGAAATAGTCAACTGCTCATAAAAAATATAGAGAATAGTTTACTGAAATTAAGTGCTCATCATTCTGCATGATAGGTTTAAAAATATAATTATAAATAATATAGTATAGATATTAATTCGTGAAAGCTCTCCCCTGAAATATATGCACCCTAGAGGAAATTTTTATATATTTTTAGTATACTTTTAAAAATCTATATTTACTACAAAAGGGAAACATCAGGATCTCTATTTTTGTAGGAGCCTCCTTGAATAACTATTTAAAAAAGCTTGATTATAAAGTTTTTTATAATATTTTGTTAGTTTTACAATTCATATTACTAGCTTCCTTAGGCCATTTGAATGAGAAAAAGAGAACAGCCTTCTTTGATTGTGCCTTATGTTACACGGATGAAGTTACTGATGAAATTAGATTAATAATAAAAATCTGTCACTTTTTTTCTTCTATTTTCACTTTAGATTTTTATAAGGTTGTTTTTTTTTTTTTTTATTTTAATGAATGGTGAATTAGGTGATTTTATTTGGTTTTGATGCCACCATAAGGTCACAATCATTTATTTTTTTACTATAATTTTGTAATTAATAAGCTTTACTGATTCCAAATTCATAATGTATATTAGATAAGCATGTATTCCTGCGGGTATCAGTCTGTAGAAGATAATTGAAAATATTACTTTATATTAATTTAATTAAGCCAAACGAACTGAGATGTACATTAATAAATGAGAAAACAATTAAATTAAGGCTTATAGCGCTACCTCTCTGGAACCAGATCACTATCAAAGGTGGATATATTCATTCTTTACTTTTAGGTTAGAATAATCTGAGGAAGCTAGCAGTATGATTTGCAAAAGTTAACAAAAAAATTACAATGAGACATAATTAAAAAACCTACACAATTATGACTTGGCAGTATAGATGAATTTATGAGAAATTGTTATGGTAACAAATCTTTTGATACAATTCTTCTTTAATGTATGCTACTATTTGGTCCTCAGAAATTCCATGAAAAAACATTTAGTGGTAGCCCCCTTCCATCTAGGACTAGATAATTAAAAAAAAGTATCAAATTTACAAGGGATTATATCGAGCATACAGGTTATCTGTCTGTTGAAACACAACTGTGATATGTTGAAGATTAATAAATAAAATTAATAATCTAAATTTAAGAACATTTGAAACAATTTCTACAATCCTAGTAGCCTAGTCCAGACCCGGGGTATTTTTAACAATTTTATATAGTTGATAATATCTTCTAATGTATGTGATGAATTCAACATGTATTTTGAATAAATTACAATTAAATGAGAAATTGTAAATGGATCTTTTAACCCAAGTAATCTCTGTATTAGTTTTTTTTAGTTAAAAGAGTAATAGCCTGTATTTCTCCTTTTAATTAAATAATCAGTCTAAGGAAATTGAGGACCATTACTTATCACCAAATTTTAATTGCTAGGAAGTGAGCAAGAATATCATATTTAAAGTCATAATTGTATGGATCTTTTGTTTCTAAAACTCCACTAAAATACAGGTAGTCAAAATAAAATGATAAAAAAAAAAAATGTTCAACCGCATAATAGAAAAGTAATCCACAATTCCAAAATAAAACCTTGTTTAAATATACAGAACATAAAAGAAATATTTAAAGGCAACCACTAAGCATATTTTATTAATAGTTAAGCATTTAAGAACAATTTTTGAAAATTGTAAACTTGTGAAAGATACATGTAAAAGTATATAAAGTGTATGTTATGAAATTTACAGTTTTGACTCATGTTAACACAATAAGCAGTGAGACAATAAGACAATATTGCAATAACATATTCAGAAATAAAGCATGGATTCATAAATTCTTTATCATTTTTATCAAGAAGAAAATATAATATACACCTGTGAATATTTAAATGTCTCATTTCATGTGGTTATAAGTTGTAGAGATCAAATCGAATTAATAAGTGTGCTAAGATCATTTTTGCTAGTTCCATTATCCAAATTTCACTGATTCCAAAATTAACAATTACTTCATTTATGTTTATCTTTAAGAGTTTTGAATATGTAAACAAAGTAAATTTTAACATATCTTATGTAGTGCAGTAGTTAAAAATCAATGAGGAAACCAGAAGACTTTCTCTTACAATTAAATAAAATAAACAAAATGTTTTGCTGCATCTAAAATGGTTTAATTTGATAATGACATATGATATCTCTGTCACAATACAGTGGATCGTGAATGTCTCAGAATATAATTCAAATATATTTTTAAACAAAAAAACTAATAGGCATGTAAAAATTTGCTATTTTTAATGTTTTTCTAAACCTCCACTTCCTCATCAAAGGCGAGGTTATACTTTTCATAATAGTTTACCATAGCTAAAATGTGATGAAAAGACAGAACTGGAAACCCAAAATTGCTTTATTTCTGATAAAAATCAAAGAACCTGATAATGGTATATTTTATAAATTAGAAAGAAACAAAAATAATCTATTAAGTTCACAAGAAACACAAAGGACAGACCACACACATTAATAAACACAGATTAATTTGAATAAACATAACAAACCAATTATTATAGAGGCTTGACATTTTGTTAGGTACTTATTCATTCTTTATATCTATATTACCAAAATAATTATTCTTATTAATTTAGAACCCATTACTTCTGTAAACTTTTGACTTCCACATTCACTGATGTTCAAGAATTTAAATAATAATATAAAATATTATATTAATAGTAGAACCTGTTTATGTTTCCAAGTTAAACATTTCTTAATTAATTTATTAATTGAATACAAAGCGTAGGGATGAGTGAATATCTTGCTATTTGTTGAATAGTTTAATATTATAATCATTAAAAAATAGGGGTGATTAAAAGTTATTATATATTTTTGACTGACAAATGGGTGTTAAAAAAATCAGGAATAATTCAATATTTAATTCAAACATCATAGAAAACTAAGGTTTCTAAAATTATAAAGTCTGCTGGCTGCTCAAAGAAAATAATAAGATAGCCGTCAAGATGGACTAAATGGTGTAGCTTCATAACATTTAATAGCTAAGCGTGTCTCAAAGGGGCCAATCAGCATTTGGGCTGAGTAACAAAGATTCAAGGTTGAGAGAATGTATAGATACTGATTTAACAATGAACTTCTCACCAACCTTACAATAACAAGATATATAGATTAACTAAAATCTACCTATTTCCGAAAATGAATTTAAATGAAAACATAGTTATTAGCTTAAATTGGCAACTAATTGTCAAAAAGCAACATCGAAAATACTGTGTACATAAGAAGGTCCTGAAAAAGCAATATGTTGTACAAAAGAAATATTTGGTGGAAGCAGAAGCAAAATATAAATCTGTGAAATAATGATTGAATAAGTGTCTTAGAGCAATTTTAGATATTTCCTCAGTTAAAAAAAAAAACAACAACCAAATTATGTTTAAAATTAAAAGGAAAAAAAGTACTTGTTTTACCTATATTCATTCAGATAATCAAAATAAATTAATCATAAATAGTATAATAGAAATAGCATTCCCAAATCACAATTACTAATATATTATAAATAGTAATTAATAAAATACAAAAATCACACGAAGTACTATTTTAATAAATAAGATAAATTCATACCTTAGAAACAAACAGAAACAAAAAAAAAACTACAAAAGAAAACTGATTAAAAATAACAAAAACATTTCATTAGTAAACATCTTGAAAACAAAACACACCAACAAGAATAAGGAAATTTAACTTATAAAGACGAAATGAGGGCATTCGGTCACACAAATAGATAAAAAAAAAACAATGCCACAAGGCAACAATCTTGAGCGAGGACCAGACTGTTAGTGGAAAGCTAAATTTATATTTGTTTTGTCAAAGAAATTCTCTCTGGGACTCACCCATCTTAACAAAAGGGGTTAAGGGTACATTGGGGTTGGGAGTTTCAGGAGGGGATGCACCCCACTGGAACACTTCATATATCGATGAGCTCATCTGCAGGCGATCTGAAAAATGTATAAAACTCATAACCTTCAAACTAAGGTTGCAAATACTTCCACGTTCGTCAACATGTATTATTAGGGGCTAGGGCTCGGTTGCATAGGCCTTTAAACAGATAGAACACACGTAAAGAGTCACAATGGAAGTTCAACAGTCCAAGTTTACCTTGTGGTTTTCGCTCTATTCCTCCAGCTGAAGTGGCTCGCTTTTTACTCCCGTCCAGCTCCCTCTCTGAAGACCTTCGGGTAAGTGGCCCTGGTGCAGCAGATAGTGATAACGTCATGACATTTGATGTAGAAGTTGCCCTGTAATGTAACAAGAAATTACAATTGTAACTAAACAGCGATTTACAAGTCAATGAGAATAAAAAAAATAAAATTAAAGAAAAAAAAATCAATTTTATTTGAAATGATATCATTGGTACTAAAATAGAATTCATATCTATCAGAAGACCATTTAGAATCTTTAGAATTATATTCCTTGCGGTTTTAAACTTCTTGTTTGATATAGCAGTTATACTCGTAAATATTCTGTAATATTCTCTTAATCATCTACAGCAAGGAAATCAGCTTTCGACTCAAAAGATGGAAGGGTCACAAGGATTGTGATCCCAGTAACAGATCATTTACAGTAAACTTCAAAGCTAGGTTAGCAGCTTGTATTTTTACCTCGATCAAAAGAAAAAAAATTGATTACCTTTAACTTCAATATTAAGAGTAATATTGGGATTAGTGTTGATATTGGGAACTAAATCAATCGTGGTCATGCAGAAGTAGATGTCAGAATACTCTTATTCCGGTGGAAAGTACACTGATGGTAGTGCATATAGGTGCTATGTACTTATATTTAGAGAAGTGAGGTCTTATTGATTGTAACAGGTTATATAGAATTTAAACATCTCTAACTGTTTATGTGTAGTGTGCGAATTGTAATAATTGATGCATTAGTTATAAATTTCCTTCATAATATAATTAAATTTTACTTTTCATTTCATAATAATATTGTAAACTTTGAATATTAATACATTTATTTTTGGTTGAGATCAGATAAATTTATATATATCGAAGTAAACTTGAGGCTTCAATACATGAAAGAAAGTTATAACGTGAGATTGGAATGGTAAAGTAAAAAGTTAGAAAAAAATGTCAATTCACCAGATAAAATCATTGGTCACAATAAATAAACATTTTATGTAGTTAGATTGAATATTTAAGCTACCTTCTGGTAGCCCAATATGTAGAACCAGTGTCTCCAGGTTCCAACATCCGAGGCGTAGAACTACCAAAGGCAAAAACTATCGAACTCCGTTCATTCTTCCTCTTCGACTCGATTCTCGCTTCTCGCTCCTGGAAAGAAAAGAAAATTATGGAGAGATATTTAATCAAGCCTAGAATAATAATGGACAGAAACATGTTAAATTAAACAAAAATTGTATAAATACGTGTACACGAATGTGAGGAAGATTACCAGGACTCACTAACGCTATTAATTATAATCTCTGCACAAAATAATTTTAATAATTGCAATTAATGCTATAATTTTATTGTATATCATAATTAAAGAAACCATGTTACTAAAAAAAAAAAAAGTACGTCACGTAGGGGCTGCGTAAACTAAGCAGATTTCCCTTGTGCCTTGTGTGATAGATATACCTACATACTGCTAACACAACACCAGTTAATAAATACAAACGGTAGTAAGAAATCTTTCCCCTTCCGACAGAAAGCATCTCAAATGTAAACAAACAGATCTGCAAACGGATCACCGGAAAGAAAAACAATAACTTAAACATATCAGAATACAACATATTCATTTTATAGAAAACTATTTACTATACTACCTAGTACTATAATTTTAATGAATCAGAATAATTTTTATCTCAATCAATCAAATTTTAGTAGTCCAAGAATTCTAGATGGGGGAGGGGGGGGGTCACAAGAACGTATTTGCATCTATCTCGAATAATAAAGGTTTCTGGAAAATAATATTTGGTATTTAAGCTTTGAATAATGCAGTTTATTATATAAGAGAGTATTGTTTATGTAACACGAGTTGAAGTGGGGGTTCACTGAAGGCTGAAAACTGAAAAATGCAAATATCTCGGTTAATGTTCATGATAGAGAAAATACGTATAGAAGAATATTTATAGATCACTTAGTTTGCAATAAGATTGGTTCTATACAGTTTTTTGATACGGCTTATAGTAACGGAGATGTTTTAAATTTTCAAAATTTCTCCCCTCTAACCCCCCCCCCCTCCCACTGGTCCGATTTCAGCCATTAACAAACTTGATTTTCCTTTTAACATAAAACGATTGGTAACAATCTAAGTTCCGACAAACAAAAATTGCGACCACTAGCGCGTTATCAGAAATATATATATATATATAATTTTGAACGGACCTCATTTTCATTATGTCCTGAGTAGGATCGATGGACATTTTTCAAAATGAGGAAATTTATCAAAATGTCAGAGTACGATCTTAAGGGAAATCTGCTAACAATATACTAGTTTTCAGGAATTCATCAAGCTATCTATGTGGGTTATTCCATTGATCTATTCTTCCTTATCTTAAGCCATGAGTTCACCATGCGATCAAGGGAATTAATTATACCCTAAGAACATATTTAATCCCATGCCTAGTGATTTGTATATAATTCATCCCAACATTAAAATTATCATACGTAGCCCATATAAATTACCTGGTTCTTACGCAGAATAGCCTCCCTCCGGTCCCTCTCAGCTTCCCATATCTGCCTCTTCCTTTCTTCCACCTGATGCCTTCTATCTGTATCTCTAACTCGAAGCTCTTCCAGTCTTCTCCTGCGTTCTTCCTCTTTTTGTTCACGAAATTTCTGAGCAGCCATTGCCTGAAATAATTCAAACATAAAACCATTATTCATATAGTAGTAAAAATTGTTCACTTTTAATGCCATTAGTTGAGCATTTAATTTAATTAGCGATATCAATTTATTGTTCATATTAGATTTAATAATTTTTACAAATGAACTTATTATATAAAAGATATACAAAGCTCCTTCATCGATATCTAAAATTTTTTAAGGATTAATAAGATAGTTGTTTAACTGAAATAATTTACAATAAAGGAAAATTTAATTTATATAATCAATATCGAAAAAAGGGAATAATTGTTAAATAAGAACAACTTAGTAAAGCTATTTGAATGGGGGTTCAAAATTTTGCTTCACTAATGCCTTAATCCAACAAATAAATAGTTGGCAAATTACTGTAAGGAATAATACTAAGGCTAAGAATAAAAATCAGATTGATTAATAACATATCAAATATTTATACGAGGGAAAAATTCTTGTATTGCTTTATTTTCATTTTCAAACTCTATAAACGTACAATACAATTCATTCGTAATAATTGTTAAAATCAATAGTAGGGAAAATGTTACTTATGTTAACATGTTTCAAAAAAACACAAATTTTCTAAACTGTTTACAATAAAATTGAAGTTGAAGGAATCACTTTGATTAGCATTTGTTTTTCTAACCTGTTGTTTAAGTTCCTCCAATTTCCTCTGCCTTTCTTCATTTTGTTTCTCTCGTAAAATCCTAAGTCGCTCTTCTCTATCAACATGTGACTGTCCTTCTTTTCCTTCAAAAAACAAACAATAATAAATATTATTAGAGATTATATTAGTAATATTACAAACATAAAGAACTAAACACAGGACCAAACATAATTATTGACACAAATATCAAATTAAGTCAATCCTTTTTCCTTCCACATTCACAGCAAACATTTTAAATATAAAACCTCTTACACTCGCAACAAAATGTATACTTATTACTCCACAAACAAACAAACAAAGAATTTCTTGAGAAGAAAATTTCCTCTGCATCAAAACAGATAATTTGACAAAAATATAAAATTATTCTCATCTCAAATTTGATTACAAAAACATCAGATCTATGTTTCCTCAAGAGCAATTGGAATGAAAAATAAAATACTTACAGTTATGAGCCAACACTGCAACTATCATTGACTTACTCCTACAAGTTATTGCATGAAACTTAATAAATTTTATGATATAATGAAGTATTGTGCTTTTGTGCCTAAGTATATCTATTAAACAATTAAATAATATCACTGGTACAAAGAAATATATATTCTTAATATATAACATTTTTGAATTTTTGTTTTTAATATTTTTTATTTAATTATAATAATTGTTAAAGATAATATAATTTTAACTTGATTTGAGCAATTGGCTTTTAATATTATGTTTTTAAAATTATTATTTAATTTAATTTACAAACATCCTTAATTAGTGCACAGCATAATCTATGAACTAAAATCTGTATGTTTTATGATTCCAAACTATGACCGAAAATTTCCCATGCAACAATTATTCACCAACAAGAATATTTAGATTATACAAATATTAAGCATAATCTGAGTCAACCTATTCTAAAAAGTTAGTCACATTAAGGGTAAAAACATATCTTATCTATTCTTTAGTTAGACTTGATAATGCTAAAACATACTAATGGTTCACAACTTAGTAAAAATTCAATTTATCTAATTTGTAACTAGTAAACTAAAGAGATTGCTACACTAGTATAACATCAAGTTTTCATACTAAGTCTCTAATTTATTCTTATTGAATTGTGTGACTGAAAATGATTAAATATGAAAATAACCTTGAGCAGAACAAAATAGTTAAAGGGGAAATTCAGCTTCACTTAGTAGAAGATACAAGGAAAATATTCACAGCAAATCATGATTTTATTAAGATTAAGGAATTAAGCCGCAGATATCTCAATTTGATGGTCTTTTGCAGCAGTATCTAAGAGTGTTTTCAACAGTACAGAAATTATGAATTTTTGAAGCATATGAAATAAACATAAATAAAACAAATTGAAATTAAATTGGAGCAGTGAAAAGGAAAATCGATTCAATTTGGTCAAGAGTTTTAGAATTGGAAATTTACAGATCTATGAGATAAATCTAAAAAAGTTAAAAAATTGTCAGGGATGGGAAGCTCACATAATTTATGAAAAGTTCATGTACCATTTTCTAATTCTGTGGATAATCCACAAGCTATAATGAATTGCTAATTTTTTTTCTTTGTATATAACAAAAAAAAATGCTTTTGCTTTATAAAACACTATACTCTATCACAGGCCTCCAATTTCACAGACCTGACTTATGTTATCTCGATTTTACCATCATCATACAATCATGATTATATGGGGCATTGAAGAAGAAGAGAATAAATACATATTGAGATGGTCTGGATGGAATTATTACTTAAATTCACTTCATACCTTCCCAAACAAACCCCGGGCCTCTTCAAATCTAAAGTTTTTTTGTCTAATCTCAGGATAAAAATACATAAAATGTTTAATACAATAACTAGTATTTTTTTTAAATTATTGATTTAATAGTGTCATACTTATTTATTTCTCATATTTCTTATAATAAAAAGTAAGAACAGGAAACATGAAGATTCTCTGATTGCTCACATACAGTCCCATTATATGTATCCCCCCCCTCCCCTACTAAAATTGATTACAAATCTAAACTGAAACTAGCTTTATAGAACTTATATTTTACAACAGTTTATAGCAATTGCGTTGAAAATATTTTTATAGTGACTTGCATAAATTAAGATATTTTAATCGCACTCGCATTCATAATTGGGAACTATAGTTACAGCTTTGAGGCAAGTAGATAATGGTACAATTTAGAGTCTTGTCTTCATGAAGCTGTATGGGCCATATTACAAAGCATTAATCCATCAATATTTAATCACATATTCATTAGAACTAGTAACATCTAATGACAGAACACTAATAACAATATCATTAGCTAAATAACATGTAAAATACAAAAAAAAAAAAAAAAAAATAAAAAACAAAAAAAAAAAAAAAAAAAAAAAGCAACCATTTCTGAAACTGTTAATAACGTCTTATGTGTTAACTGGTATAATAATCATGTACAGAACATGCAAAATGTCAGCCCAACTGTAGAGAAATCACCTGTACTATACTATCATGGGCCATTTATATTTAACCAACCCATTTCATAGAGTAGCATTAAGGAATACTGCTCCTCCTCAAAAATATTGATTTAATAGAAATGGGATATCATTTTTTGTAATGCTAACCACAATTTTATTGAAAATATAACATTTCAAAAGAAAAGAAAATAGACATGCTTCAAGTGGGCCTTGGTAATAACAAAAATAAAATAAAGACATTACAGCTCTTAAAAAGCAGCACATGTTTTTCACAGAGATTAATATTTTAGTCTGCGAAATTACTTGAAATATTTTACTATTAAATTTATCAAGGTATAACACACACACACACACACGCACGCACGCACGCACACACACACACACACACACACACACACACAAGCATGCACACACACACACCCACACACGCACACACAGCATACAAAATTATTTATTTACAAGATTATTACTTTTTAATGGACTAGACCTTAAAGGTCAAATTCATTAATGATACAATAATTAGAATATTTATAAAATATCCAAGAAAAAAAAGTCATCCCTGCTTAGTACAAATTAGAAAAATGAGCGAGTTTCTTTCAAACAGTTATTTTTATATTTTAATTTTAAGGCCATACTTAAAAGCAAACTGCTTTTAAAAGTGCAAACATTTAACACATTGCTTCAGCATAAAAATAAAATTAGACATGATTATATGTCTTTAAAGTTGCCAAATTTTGTATAAAGCTCTAGGGGCACTTTAAGCTATAAATTTCTAGTTGTTAAAAGGAAAAATAAGCATGAAAGGCAAATGCTAAAGTCTAGCGTGTAAGCTCTACAGTTGGGTGTTAACTAAATGTGTTCGATACCTTCATCTGAACTCAGCTCAATGTCGACATCTTCTGAGAGCCAACGGGGGCCTGGTAAATCAAACAATTTACAAACAAATTTAATTCAATTGTATTTGTCTTTTCATCAAAACTCCCTAGTAGTACATCACAAAATAAATAAACTCAAGGAAACAGATTTTTAGAGAGTTGAAGAATAAATCTGTTAAACATTCAGGAATTTTAATAAATAGGTTTGTATGATTTCAGTGATTCACTCTACCATTATCAGAGCTAATAACTTAACAACAAAAAATATGAACTAACTGAAGAAAATCAGGCGTATTTACAGTATATTACACAGTATTATAATTAAAATACAGTATAGAATAAAATTATAACCTCAAACTCATATGCACTCAAGGGTCAATATAAGCTTTCAAAAATTTAAAACCTAATACTTGCTTCTTAATTAAAAAAAAATCACTTAAAAATAAAAAACATATAAATTTAAAAATGTAGTATACAAATAAAGATTGAAAAACAATTAAGAGAAAAGGACTTAAGCTAGGACTGCGATGAGAGGATGTTTATATGGAAAGGACATAAAATAATATTATGCGGAATACATTGTTTCCCTTTCTTCGTTTTAAATTCCTGGAGTCCAATACCTTATATTCTATGGTTTAAATTCATTTGATTTTCTCCTCTGGCAATGGAGTACGCAGGAACACTTTAAGTGGTCATGCATTTTTTGAACAGCCAATATAAAATTCAACGTGAAAAATGTCATATGTTTTAAATTTACACTTTCTTATTTCACCAAATTAAGCCACAAATAAGTATATAATTGAATAATTTCTCAAGCCCATCATCATGTTTCGAGAAAGCTTATGAAATTCCTTAATTAGCAGGAACCAAAATTTACTCTATTTTAATGGCATTTCTAAATTGTTTAAAGTAGTGTTTGTTATGGATAATAAACCTTAAATAAGGTTTCACCTCTATAGGCTTTTAATGACTTGTAATTAATAAGGGATTATCATTTCATTTTATATTTTGTATTCTGGAAATAATATTTGAAAGTTCATATCTGCTTTACCATTTAATTTATTTCCTGATTAAGAAGTTCCAAGACGATAGAACCATTCCTTTGTAAACATAACAATAAAATCCGCCTTTTAATCCAACTACTTTTAAATTTTCACGAAATTCAATAGTAAGATACAAAACATATTAGGGTTTAAAATTACAGTTTTCAGTGGCTAAAGGAATTTATATAGCAGTGTAGTACACCAAGATGAAAAGTTACAATTTAAGCATGCAAGGAAAAAAAAAAAAATAATAATAATTTTTTCTTAAGGTAACAGTATTTATTTAGCAATTCTTTAGAAGCTAAAGGAACTGTTTATTTTTGTTTGTTCTTAAAAACTTTTCAGTTCTACAAGATAAAGCTAAATTTTTAAAAAATAAGGAAAGGGAACACACATTTAAAACCATAAAATGAAACATGAGCCACAGGTAAATCGTAGATTTAATTTAATACTATGAACGAGAGTATCCTTCTCAGATTACAGCCTGATCTAAGTATATTAGCTTCTAAACATGGGGTTGAAAAGACAAGACATAACACTTTAATTAACATAAAAAAAAACACACAATGAAATACCAAAAACATTCTTTTCTGTTAAGACATTCTTTAGTTTTCCCCATTTAGTATAAGAGACGGTGAGTATTCAAAAATTTATTCGTACAAAATTTGTCGTATCTGCAATTACATTGTTGAAATAAATGTAGTTTTCTAGTGAAGCACAATGAATACACTATCTTAGCATTAATACTAAATAATATGCTTCTGTTAAGGCATTCATTCTCTAGAAATATCTCTTAAGTATGACGATGTTACAGAAATGGAACATTTCAAATTCTTAATCACACTTTTTGTTTTTATTTCGATAATATAAATATTAATGAAGATTTTGTTTACCAATATCACATGTGTATATTGTTGAATGCAAAATTATAACCGCTAAATGGAAAATAAAGTTGTATTAGCTAAAGACTGAAATGGACCATGGGAAGGGGGGTTAGAGGGGAGGCAAATCAAAACTTATTAAACCTCAATTATTATAAAGTAGATCATTATTATGAAATAGGAAATTGAATATTACCAATCTTGCAGAAAATTTAATTTCCTATAAATGTTGTTCTACACAAGTTTTACATCTCTCAAATATTAAATAAAATATTATAATTTTTAGGTATTGAATATTCAGTAAACGCCAGATTCTCCCAACCAATCGGATTGTCACTTTGCATAACTCAGTCACGGCAAACCTCATATCCAGCTTGTATTTCAATTCTAGCAGGTGAAATTAAAAAATTCTGTACTCATGAAACTATTTTCTCTAATGTTCCAAACCTATCTAGGAGATGACGAAAATGAGGTTCAGTCGACAGACCCAGACACAGACGCCCTTAACCTCCAAACTCTATATAAATCATTTCATGTAAAAATATAAAACAAGTTCGGCAGAAATCGGACCGGAGGGTGGGAAGTGAAAATCTAAAATTAAAAATATTTCTATTATGAGTCGGCTTGAAAAATTGTGTATGACTAATCTTGTAGCAAATTCAATTTTCAGTAAATGTAGTTCTGTAGACTTTATTCACAACCTCAAATATTAACCGAGATATTTGAATTTTTAAATTTTCAGTCATCAGTAACTCTGCCCCCCCCCTCTAACTCATTACATATTAAAAGTAAACCAATATATCATAAAAAGTCATATTCGAAGTTTAAATAACAAATATTGCTTTCAATGGATCTTTATTACGTGAGATACACGCAAACACGTGCTGTGAAGACCTTATCAATTAAGATTTTGGGTTCTTGACTCGAAAATATTTACTTGATCTTTACCATTAACCATTTCTTCCAAAACGATCCCACTTGGGGCGACTAAAGATCTCAAAGTTGAACAATGTCAAACACACACACAAACGTGCGCACAATTGAAAACAAGCACACATTTGAACGGGTGTCATATTCAACCTTTCTTAGGTGAGAAGGATAATAGTTGAAGAAATCTTCGAAAATCACTTTATGGTACAAACTCAATACCAGAAGTCCGTCACACATTTACATTTATCTCAAAACAAAAAAGTTCAATGAGAACCATACTTGGAATTTAGACTTCAAATAATGTGCTTCATAACCCTCACAGCTTATTGTTAATATGAGATGAGTAGGAGTGAGGGTTTAATGAAGGCCAAAAACAAAAAAATGCAAATATCTCGGTTAAAAATCAAGATAGTGAAGAAACGTAGATAACTCCATTTATAGAACATTACATTTGCAATAAATTGTTTCTATACAATTTTTTGATCCGACGCATAATGACGGAGATATTAAGCATTTTCGAAATCCCCCCTCTTAACCCCCACTCCCACTTGTCGAATTTCAGTAATTAACGAACTTGATCTTTTTTTTTACATAAAAGAATTAAATACCGAATTTGTTAATGATCAAACAAAAATTGCGACTATAGAGAGCGCCGTCGACAAATATCGGAGCGGACCTCATTTTCGTCATCTCTTGAGTAGGATCGATGGACATGTGAGGAAAATTTTTTCAACAATCACGTCATGAGTATGACCTCAATAGCTGATTTCCCTTAAGGAAAATCTGCTAAAAAAACGTATAAATGAATTTTAACAGTTCTGGAGTAAGTGTCATTAACTAAAAAAAATCACCTTTTAAAGCAAATAATACTCGGTTGCGTAATCTGACCTTGATATTTGTTAGTGAGGGAAAGCCGCTGCTCGACACCATAAGACAAATGATCTGGAGCACTAAATGGGATCTGATGGTGTTACTATCGATTTTCCACGACCACACAGCTCCAACAGTATTAATTCCAGGCAATATAACTCTGATATATGGAGCCCACTTGTATTAAGATAACCCAAGTCCAATTTAGCTTTATTGGTTACATGTAACTAAACCCAAAAACCAGAATATCCCCAATGTCAATGTAGACAGATGGGCTTAGTAATTGTAGTGCAACGCCCACACTTAGAAGAATATAATGATGAAAATACATTATTTTATAAACAAAATTTCTGAAGGACTCGTTTAGATATGTGTGCTGGTCTATGTGAAACAATTGTTTGATACTTCATAACAATAAATAAAACTAAGGATGATAAAGTAATTGAAAAGATATATAACTACCTGGGGCGGCAAAATGGTTCATGGGATTGCATAAATAACTACATCCTGAAAAATATTTTGCATGAGATCTTGGCAATATGAGCTATTGAAATGATAGCTTCAATCTAGAGTGGTTGATGGGAATGCTTTGAATACTAAATAGAGGTTTTGGGCGCAAATAATACTGGTTTTGAAAAAAGTATTACTTAAGTATTGACGATATGAGCTACCGAAATGACAGCTGAAATCTCGGATGATTGATGAGTTTCCATAGAATAATAGAGTTTTGTACAGTCTTGACGCTACGAGATAAAAGTAAGGATTACTGAAATGTTTCCTTGAACTGAGGGCCTAATATTTGTTATGGGGAAAACCATTTAAAGTAATCGAAAACGATTTGCTTTGTGGATTTGCCAAAGGGTTTTGACAGGATCATAAAGTCATTTCTAGAAAGAGCTTTTCACAAATGAGTATGGTAAATGAGTTTTAAGTATGCACTTTAGAGCGTCATTCTCAGACTCTAGAAGGTTTCAACCTATATTGCAATTCGTGAAACGAGAGTCCTGAGGAGAATTGGAGAAAAGGTATGATACGGTAGAGTCTGGAACACCAGTATCAGATTAATCATAGAAGGTCTGCTCAAAATAAATATTAATTGCGATGGACCAGGGTGCACCACAAGGAGTGGACCCAAAGATCACACGTACACTGATGCGAGTTGGAAATGAACAAGGGGAGCAATAACAGTGTCATAAGAGGGCCAAAAGGGCTTAGTATTAATGAAGTAAGGGAATAAAACAGTAATAATAATACTCAATTCAATCAGTGAGGTTCACGTACTCTATAATTACTTAGGACCCCTGTGGGAAGCACAGTCAACAAGGGCTATTCTATATTCTGAGAGACTATGTTGAGAAATTTAGGAGGTACTAACGTAAAACTGAAAATGTCCGTCACGCAGGGGCTGCGTAAACTAAGCAGATTTCCCACGTGAAGTTATACAATAGAGAAATTTGCCTAATAATAACAGTAGTAGGAAGGTATCTCTAGACCTATTCACGAGGGAGGAATAGTTACCAAAACGGCCGCCAGAGCTCTCGGCGGATAGTGCCGACCACACTCACAATACAAATGCAAATATCTCGGTTAATATTCAAAATACAGAATAAAAGTATAGAACAATATTTATAGTAAATTTAATTTGCAATAAGATTGATTCTATACACTTTTTCGATCCGATGCATAATAACGGAGATATTTCGAATTTTTAACTAGTCCGATTTCAGCCATTAACGAACTTGATCTTTCTTTTTACATAAAACGCTTAAATATGAAGTTTGGTAACGATCAAAAAAAAATTGCGACCGCTAGAGCGTTAACAGACAAATATATATATATATATATATATATATATATATATATATATATATATTATATATATATATATATATACAATTTTGAACTGACCTCATTTTCGTCATCTCCTGGGTAGGATCGATGGACAATTTTTCAAAACTTGCGTCATGAGTACGACCTCAATAGCTGATTTCCTTTAAGAAAAATCTGCTAAAATGCGAATATCTCTGTTAATAATCAATATAGTGAAAAACGTACAAAGCAACATTTATAGAACATTACATTTGCAATAGCATTGTTTCTATACAATTTTTTGATCCGACGCATAAAACGGAGATATTAAGCATTTTCGAAATCCCACCTCTAAACCCTACTGGTCGGATTTCAGTAATTAACGAACTTGATCTTTCGTTTTAGATAAAGGAATTAAATATCGAGTTTGGTAATGCTAAAACAAAAATTGCGACCGATAGAGCGTCGTCGACAAATATATATATGTATTTAAACACATACACACAGTTTTGAACGGACCTCATTTTCGTCATCTCCTGGGTAGGATCGATGGACATGTGTAAAAATACGGGACATCTGCTAAAAGT
This sequence comes from Riptortus pedestris, assembly GCA_019009955.1. NCBI lineage: Eukaryota > Metazoa > Arthropoda > Insecta > Hemiptera > Alydidae > Riptortus > Riptortus pedestris. Next base: position 211,184,185 of record CM032228.1, on the reverse strand, counting down.
AGTTAGTATCTATAACAGCTTGAGTAATATGATTTATCCAAAGACATTATATTATTTTCGAAATGGATAATTCCGAAACCTTGAATCGTTTGGTGAATTATGCTAGATAATATATACGGCTGATTTTAAATTCGATGTTATAGATGGTTTCTATATTTGCCAACTATTGTTGATAACCGTCATATTATAATACCGTACGTATTCTTTTCAATCAATTAAAATTAGTCTGAAAGTAATGATAAACCAATCGATATTTAATTTCAATAGTCATAAGATTTGGCTGAAAATATGAATAGTTTATGAAGGAATCCACTACAATCTTTTTTAGAGGTTCATTAATGAGATGAAAGCGTGTCTAATACTTCCATTGAGATGCATGTGCAACTACAGAAAGAAATTTACATATCTTTCTCTCCCGACATCATGGGTAACAATTTACAAAATCATTGTGCGAAGAATCAAGTATGTCAAGCTAAAAGAGGGCTAGAACTGAAGATAAGCCCCTTATTAAGCGGAAAGTTTGTTAAGTCCTCAATGGATTTTAACGAAAGTTTTAGAGAGTTTCCTTTAACAAGGTTCTTCTAGTTAACCTGAAACAGTAAAGAAAGTTTTGAGTAAGAGGCTCGTTGTTTAACGAAGCAGTTTTCGGGATTTTTTATTTTTTTTATATTCCTCTCTTATTTTTAATATTCAATTTTATGTTCCTTCTCAAATAATAGAGTATAAATGAAACAATGTCCAGATCGCAGGACATGAAGAAACAAGAAACGTCATTCCAAACACAATACTTTTCTTTTAGCAGATTTCCCTCAAGGGAAATCTGCTTAGTTAACGAGGCTCCTGCATGACGGACTTTTTAGTTATTTAAGCCTTAGTTTTTTTTATGTTCAAGCTACACTTTTAAGACTGACTTACTTTAAAGCAATAGCGACAGCTGCCATCGCAGTCAATCTGAAGTTCTTACACATGGCATAAATTAAATATTTTAATGATTTCATACATAATATTTTAATATACAAGTAAATATATTAGGGTAAAACGTTCCGTTTCATATTAGTTTAAAATGCTAATATCTATACAAAGAAATAAGAATTTAAACATTTAAAAAATATATTAATTTTACATTTATAAATTTCCACGTCATTGTTAATTGACCTAGGTCCTTACGTCATAAATAGTCCATCACGGATGCGTTTCGTAAACTAAAAAGTCCATCAACAGGGGCTGCGTAACTAAGCAGATTTCCCACGCGCGTCAGAATATTTTGTATTTAGGCTTCAAACATAGTGCTTCATAATATAACAGCTTTTTGTTAATATGACATGAGTAAGAGTGGAGGTTTACTGAAGGCTGAAAACTTCAGCCTTCAAATATATATATATATATATATATATATATATATATATATATATATATATATATATATATATATATATAACAATATTTATAGAACATCACATTTGCAATAAGATTGATTCTATATAATTTTTCGATCCGACGCGTTATATATAGATATTTTGAAATTCTCTCCCTCTAACCCCCCTCCCCCCCAAATGATCCGATTTTCGCCGTTAACGAACTTGATCTTCCTTTTTCCATTCAATGTTTAAATACCGAGTTTGGTAATCATCAATAAAAAATTGTGACCGCTCCCGCGCTAACAGACAATATATAGTTTTGAACGGAACTCATTTTTGTCACTACTCGGTAGTTTCGATGGACATTTGAGGAAATTTTTCGAAAATGATGTCATGAGTACGACCTCAATAGCTGATTCCCTTTAAGAGAAATCTGCTAAAAGATTTTCCACGTGCTAGAAGGACACGTTGCTGATCTCATCTTTCTTTCTTTCTTTCTGTTTTCTGTTTCTCCCGTAGAAAGAAACCTATGAACTATAAATTGAAGTGTCAGAGTACATGAGATATCTAGTGACTAAGTTGCTGGATGTGAACGGCGAATGAGAAGAAGTGGGGGTTTACTGAAGGTTTGAATACAAAAAAGTACAAATAACTGTTGAATATTTAAAATTTATATAATTATAAATATTTATATTGAATTTGTTTTATTATTTATACTTATGACAATCTGCCATAAAACGTTTGTCTCTACCACAAAATAAATATTTTCCAACAGATGTTTCTATTAGACGCTTTTTAGTCTATTGCCAATGGGAAATCTAAAGAAGTTTATTTATTTTATTTTATTAAGAATATTGTAGTCTGCATTTAAATTGGTTTGGTAATGTGATATGTACAATTCAATCTTTCTCCATCACTCTCGACAGAAGCTACACCCCTTCACCACAATGAGAGGAGCAGCCTCTCCCTGGAAGTCAAGAGCTAAGGAGGAATGGCACTTGATAAGAAAATAGCCACTGCTATCACTTCACTTTACACTTCTATAGGAGATCTCTGGACCATTGTCTCTTGAGGCGCCGTGGGGGAGAATGGGAAATCAGTTCCGATGAAACACGATAAATTGATTAGCATGAAACTAAAACTAGTTTACAAAACATTACGCAGCTTTGGTTTTAGATATCACATTAAAACCGTGTTTAGTTAGTTGAATACATTCAACCGCAAAAAAAACCGGACACTCCATTTTTGTCATAATAAAAGCTAATTTTCAACAATTTTCTTTATGTGGGTATTCTAGTTATTACAGAGAATTTAGAGTCTAAGTCCATTGAACTAATCCCTTCAGGATTAGTAAACAATTAGATAAAACTCAGATTAGATTTATTTGTCGTGAAGTTGATCTATTCTAAACTGTAAGTAGTTTTTCGAACATTTAAACATCTTTAATTATTAACCAAGCATTTTCTTTAATTAATGTTTTATTTTTATTTCGGTCCAGAATAATGGGTCTTTCAAACTTAGATGGAAGGCCGGAGCTTACGTTACATTGCCGAAACGCTTGGGGTAGCGAAGTCTACCATTCACTGTAATAAAAATGAAGAATATTTTTTTTTTTAATGTGTTAATTTATCTTTTTCTTTTTTTATTTTGTATTTTTGTGTAAATAATCAATAAAAATTATTCACTTTTGACAGATTTTGTTTAAATAACCTATAGATTAACCAATTATTTTAATTAAAAAGATTAATATACATATATATTAAGTATTTAACAAAATTATAAGACTAAATCTAAGTGTCCGGTTTTTTTTTGCGGTTGAGTATATAAATAAATAAAACTTCTTTGACAACATTTGAAAATAAATAATAAAACCAAACAATAAATATAAATAACCTATATAAAGAAAATAAAGCAATATAAATAAAATCTCAACAATCACAAATATATAAGCAATAGATACAATAATACTACAAAAACAATAGTAATAAAAACACACCAAAAGAGGTTAAAATTAAATGCTTTAGCAAAATAAAAAAACAAACTTAAAACAATTAAATAATCAACCAAAAGCATATTAATTTATTTATATATAAAATAAAGTAAATGATAGAAATCAAAATTCTAGAAGTGTCCAATTTATAGAGCATTTAGTAAAATATAAAACCTGAAATTCGATTCAGAAATATAACTTTATTTGAAAAGAAGTAGAAGTTCTGTATTATGCTTGCCCTTGGAGTCGAAAGAAACTAAGAATTTAGTAGCCACTGATTATTTTAAGTGGCAACTTACTTTTTCTTTAGATTTGGTGAATAATTTTGTAATTAAACGGTGTTAAAAATCGAATTCTATATTTCATTTGTTAAAGCAACATTTTAGATGAAAGTGATATTTTTTTTTTCCATAGCAGATTTCCTTTAAGGGAATGTCAAAATTCAATGTTTACTATTTCTGGTAAAAATTAACAGGATTTTTTAAAAATAATATGCCATTTAAAAAATTTATTATTTTAGAGATTAGCATGAGAGGTCAATCACATGTCAGAAATAACTTTGGGCACTAAAATCCCCTCTATCCCAAATATATATATATATATATAATTATCATTATTAAAACCGTTTCTCGAGGTGTTCATTTATTTTTGAAAACACTTAAAATGTTTTGTTTATTTATATAGCTACTGAGAGGAAACGTATTTATGGATTTGGAGGACAACAATTTTTTGAAATAGACGATTTTTGAGACAAAGAAAAAAAGAATGAAAGCTCAAGCCGAGAGTCTAAGAGCCGTCGACATAAAGTCATTTCATTTCGTCAATAATTGTGTACTAAACACAACGTAGCACATAGTCATATTTTGAAAACTTCTAAACTTGATAAGCTTTCAGGGAGAGGGCTGTAAAATCTGACGACGTGGAAGTTGACGTAAAGAGAGTTTTGGCTTTGTTAAGCATGAAGGAAACAATTTGCAAACCTTACAGCAAACATTATAAATTAATTTATAAAAGAAATATTGTACTGTAGAACCCACAATATTTGATCTGTTTTTTTTTAATTTATATTACTACATAAATGAAGCCGAACAGTAGGTAATTAGTATAGGTTTAGCTGAATTTGTTTCACATTTTAAGGCAGAGTTTCCCTCACAATTCAGTAATTATTTTACAATAATTAAAACGAATATAGATTTAAAACGTTCTACAACATATGTGGGTAACAATCAACGCTTTATGATTTGATCCGATCCGCGAGACATTTTGAATAACCTAATTAAACAAAAATATTACACCACATACTACAAATGAGGAATATGGGGAGAGAATTGTACGTTTGGCAGTACTTATAAATGTGAGCAGTTCTTTCAATGATGAAAGTCAATAAATCAAAACATCGTGCAAGGCTTATTGACGATAATTTGGAAAATTCTTTACGTCTTTGCATCAGTGGAATTTATCCAAACATCAATGGACTAGTTTCGCAAATTCAAGCTCACTGATTTCGGTGTCGATATTTAACTTTTGTTGTTTGTCTTAATTCCACGATTTAATTATAATGGTGTACCTATTTTTTTTATTTTAATAACTTGTATTATAATTCCAGTGTTGTATAATTTTATGTCTGATGTCTATCGTTAAAAATTATGAACACTACTTTAAAATGCACTACTTTTAAACGCGGCCCGCGAACGTATTTGCACACTAAAGTTTGGCCCACAACATGTCAAAGGTTGCCCACACCGGTTCTGCAACAACGACACAAGCAATTACAAGAATCTCAGATATGTAATACCTAATGTGCCATAAATTGGGATGGAGAGTTCTCTCACTCAAGAGTCAAATGAATTTTAGAAAGACTCATCGGCGAACAAACTTTGTCCATCAAATGACACGGGCTTGACTTTATAGGAAGCTGGGGCTCTTAAGACTTGTGTCGAGTTTCTTTGAGATCGTCGTAGAGAGAGCTAGGTGTATTGGAGCCTAGCCTTGGGTTAGTCTGACGGACAAGACACAGAGAGAACAATAGATGAGAGAGACATTACCGTGGTTCACTTTGGGGCTCCTCTGCGGAGACTCTGACAGCTCAGGGGGTACTCCGCATTCGGCGAACCAGTGCAGTCCTAAAGTCACATCATACTATAATACAGCTATATACACCCAGTCACAACCCTCTCCATACATTCATAATAAGAAACAATACTCCAAGAAATCATAAAAACAAATATAATAAAACAAAAATAAATAATAAAATATAAACTAAAATATGAAAAAAAATATATATACAAAGAAGGTATTAAATATTTAATAAACTGCAACTTCAATTTTTAAGTTTTCAGATCGGTCATTAGTAGAGGGCAGAATGCATTCATGGTGGAAAATAGGGTGACATATGTATATCGAAAAACAGAAAGCAGGACATAAACCGGACAGGTGGCCATTATTAACTGTATGAAGAAGAAGGGATATGGAATAATCAAACTAGTTTAAGGCTAAGTAACACCAAAGGACTCATTGTAGTACGTTTTTAATTATGATTATTCTTTAGTAGAGCCGGAGCTTCTTCGCATTCTATCTCCTTTATTGAAGTAGTGAATTTTTCAGATTTCTAAAAACATTTTTGTAATTCAAAATGACTTGACCAGTGAAGTAGAGGAGATCTTAATCCTCTTATTGTTATTGATTTCTTTCGAATGCATTACCACAATGTTTCAAACTGACTGTTCTTTCCAGCACTTATTTTGGGAAATGCACATCTATAAGTAAGACAGTAATATTGAAGGTATATTGTGGTACGGTTTCATACTCATTCTGCTTAATGCCTATGAATAGACAGACTAGCCGGCTTCCTTAACAGCTTCGGCCTCGAGTGGAGTTTGGCTTCTGATGAATAGTTGAAGGACATAATCAGGACAAAATTGGACGGAAATCCACGGACATCCTTGTGACAATTGAAGAAGAAAATGGAATAGAGAGTATTAAGCTGACCATGATTTACGGAATTAAGTCTATTAATGTATTCTTGAATCACACAAGTGACTTAAATGATACAGGTATTCAAAGGGATTAAAAAAAACGTGTAAATCTTTACAATGCCAAAATAGGATTTTTTATACTTGGAGTGAAAAAAAGTTCAATTCTTCACAAGTTTTTTTATTTCATCGCTAAGCGCTTTCGAAGACTACTGTCTCCATCTTTAGAGCTACTCATAAAACCAACAATTTATTACAATATATTTATTTTGTGACTTTATTTATTGATACTAGCATGATTAATGACTCTGGTGTAATGTATATGTATTTCATTAACGTTGTCATTTTTAAGTGTAGCTCTGAAGATGGAGACACTAGTCTTCGAAAGTGCACAGCGCTGAAATAAAAAACTTTTCTCTCTCCAATTACACAATATCCTTCACTTCCAACAACACTGCTGTGAAGGAATTTTTATCTTCGTGAATGGGGTGAACACATATTATTTAAGAGATTTCATGGTTTCGTCAGCTTTGAAAAATTTAGTATGCTGATCTTCACTATTACATGGGAAATTTGGTATGAATCTCGGTAATCCAATTCGGAGAGGCCTTTGGATAGAAGCAAAAGAAACATAAAATGCCATAAAAAATGGAGAAAGTAGAGAAAATAGGGGAGTGATAATGGCTGGAGGAGAGTGAATCGGGAATAACCGGAGCTGTGGACGGAAGATATAGCACAGGTTTTTTTTACCTTGTTTAGCTGTAGATGGCCGCCCGTTTTGTTTCGGGTCGACAGGAGTTGCGCCCGCTGCAACAAAAGGAAAACAATACAGATTAGCACTCATACAAAATGAAAGGGAAAAAAATAAAACAAAAAATGAAGCGTAAAAAAAAATGTAGCGTTTCTGGCTGTCAAAGGTGCTATTCAAAAAAAGAAGTACACAGATACAAAAAAAAAAAAACAAACAAAACATGTATTACAAAAAACATTGATATTCCTACTTTATGGTGAAAAGTGAAACATTTTTAGACAGACTCACTTGTTGCAATAAGATAAATTTATTATTTGTGTATTTATTAATTCAAATAAATGTCTACTTTATGCAACTAGGGCTAATCAGCACGGGTTAGCTATGTGTACCATCCTTTTCAAGACAAGATGGGGATATTCATTTTTTTGTAAGGTCAAATAACATCCCATGATTTAGATAATTCCACCCAGGAATCTAAGTTTATCAAAAACATTAAAAACTTAGTTTTAAATAACTAGTCCGTCACGACAGGCTGCGTTAAAAAAGCAGATTTCCCTCTTGAAATTTAACAATAGATCTCCATAATGGCAACACAATACCACCGTGAATATTAAGTTATTAAATACAAACAGTAATAAGAAATCATTCTGCCAATTTTAATAACCTCTCGAAGGGAAGCGTCTGAAATGTAAACAAACAGGTCTGCCAACCTCTCGCCGGAAAGAAAACCGATAACTGAAATATATAAGAATGTAACATATTAATTTTATTAAGAAAGCTATTTACTATATCTAGTACTGTAATTTATAATGAATCAGAATATTTTTTATCTCAATCAATCAAATTTCAGTAGTACAAAAACTTAAGATGGCGGAGGGTCACGAGAAAATATCTGTATGTATCTCGTATAATAAAGGTCTCTTGAAAAAATATTTGGTATTTAAGCTTCGAATAATGTGGTTTATTATATAGCAAAGTATTGTTCATGTAACATGAGTAAGAGTGGGGATTTGCTGAAGGCTGAAAACTAAAAAATGCAAATATCTCGGTTAATAGTCAAGATAAGGAATAATTGTATATAACAATATTCATAGAACATTTAATTTGCAATAAGATTGGATCCATACAATATTTCGATCCGACGCATAATAATGGAGATATTGCGAATTTTCGAAAAACCCAATAAGCCATTAAGGAATTTGATCTTTCTTTTTACATAAAACGATTAAATATAGAATGTGTTAACGATCAAACAATAATTACGACAGCTAGAGCCTTAACAGACAACTATATATATATATATATATATATATATATATATATATATATATATAGAGCCATAGTTTTGAAAGAACCACATTTTCGTCATATCGTCATCGTCAGGATCGATGGATATTTGAAGGGAATTTTTCAAGTAGAAGAGAATCATGAGTACGACCTCACAGCTGATTTCTCTTAAGTGAAATCTGCTAAAATAAGCTATGATATATACGTTTTGGAGAAGGAGATTATTACAAATATGTTAAAACAAATTGTGTAGTGACAAGTTATTTTCAAAGAAATATTTCCATGGCAATATGTTGTTTTAACTATTTGACTGCAAGTAGTGGGATTGTATTGAGCGGTATCAGCTGTTGACCAGCTGACCCAACGTCCATCCGTCTTTGATTAGAAGCGCTCTCATCCCTTTACTGAGCGGCATTACTGTCAGAGGAATTAGCCCCTACGGTACCCTCAGGCTGTTTCAACCCCCCATCTATTTTGCATTCATTTTCAACCCCCTTAATTAAGTTACAAAGAGGATTTCAACCATTTAACTACCACTTTTTTTTCAGTTGGAGTATCCCTTTTTTGTGTGTGTGCCTTAAACTAGTCAAACAGCATGAATGCTAAGCTTTTAGGTTTGAAAGCGTTGAAACGTTCAATTCATTTGATCAATAAAGTTTTACAGCTCAAAATTTGTGTCAGCTAAACACATTAAACAGCTCTAGAGTTCTGCCCCGTTCACACGGAATTGGGGGGGGGAGGTATAAAATATAGCAAAAACTTCAGTTCTATTGGGCTTAAGCATAAAACAATTATTATGTAAATAAAATTTAATAATATTCTTAGAACATAAATTTCAGTGAAAACAAAATAATAATAAAAAACAAACCCTTATAACGAGTTTTCATTTCGGAGAATTATAATCCCTCAAAGTAATGGAAGTCTTACAATGCTGAAATCATTTAAATAAACATTTCCCGGGTAGGTTAACGCTTTAAATGCAAACGAAGTCCATGTGTGTTTATTTTCTTTAGTAAATAAAATGTATTTTTTTCCCCCACATCCAATTTTGGAGTTTTCAGAGATTGATAAATGCCAGGCGAATTTTCGTTTGTTTGCCAAGCAGGGGCCTAAACAAGTTTAACGAACTCAGCTTTATTTAAGTATTTAAAATAAACAAAAAATGAAAAAAAAACTGCTAAAAATATAATAAATAAATAATATCAAAGCTCTCTTTTAACAAAAAAATACACCCCTGATTGTCGGATATAAATGATAAAAAATAATCAAATACCTAAGAGGCCAGGTATTTGATAAAACACTTTTTCGGCTTATTTAAAACCACGAATGTTTTCAATTGACTAAATTTTAATGTTGCATAGTTCTAAATTTGTCGGAGATAAATAGCGAAAGAATACCAGAAGAGTATCATGGAGATTTTGACAGCTTATCTATTTCATATTAGGAATGTATGAGACACATATGAATATGATCTTCATCTGCAGCTGTAGTTTCTTCACTGATATTCGTAAAGATAACGACTGGAAATAACATGTCAAAATCTTAAGAGATATTACCTTTCCCTGGGAATATCTATCAAGTAGATTCATGAAAGTAACACTGAAAATTCTGTAAAGTAAAAAAACCAATGAGAACGCCTCGGTTGGCACTGAGGTTAGCAGGGTTCGTTCTATAACACCTAGACTTACCTGTGGTCTTCTACATTACTGCTAGCGAATAAACATTTTTGCTGGTGGCACCAAAATTATTACGAATGAAGTAACAGATGACTTATTGGAATTTAAATAAGGGTAGTAAATAAACAAGTATTTAGGATTTCAAATTTCAGCAAACGTTTGTTTTAGACCATTTGTCTTTAGGCCATAAGGAAACAGTTCAGTATACTTTATAAGTCTCTGTTATTAGGCGAACATTTCGCAAAACACTTAACTTAACTTGGGCTCCTTTAAAAGGGTCCCGAGGAAAAGAATATGGCTTAATATAGGAAAAGAAGAGGAAAAAGAGAGGAATGTCTTCAATTTATCCTGATAAAAGATTAAACGAGAAGATAGCAAGACATAAAGAAAAAGGGTCCATTCGCAAAACTCTTTAAATTTATCGTCAAACAACGAAGGAGAAAATACAAGCGATAACATTTCTTTCAAATTACACGTACATTATTATACGTTATAAGAGAACAAAGATAGAAAGATAGATTGAAAATGAACCATATATACATAAGTATAAAAGAGAATACATTCTACATTTTAATACAGCTACTTTAAGTATTTCAGAAAGTTTAAACTATTTAGAGAAAGTTTAAATTTAATAATAGGAATATATCTGATAAAGTATTAATATTTGATGAGACAAAATGATTTTCAATTACAGAGTTCATAAATAAATGCTTTATGAGAACTTTAGTTCCTTATGACTTTTGTTTTCTTCTTCCTCTGCAGAATATGTGTCTGTGCCAAATATAATAAGTTCAAAATGAATCGTATTTCATTTGTGAAGCGGAACTTTGCTTATTTGTAAAACATGTTTACGTAAAAGTTTTTCGTTTTATCATTGTGCCCTATTTGGCGGCCATAATATATATTTGTTGATTCTCATATTTCATAGGTTATGAAATATAAACGCTTATGAAAGATTTTGGTATTTTTTGTTGCTTTTTTTTTTTTTTTAATTTGACATTTTAATATAATTCAAAACTTGGTTTTCTTTTATATGTTCCGACATTTCCTCTCCACTCTTAAAAATTAAATATTGCTTTTATTCTTGTACTTTGTATTATTTATCTACGCTTCCTTCTGATGCATAACAGCCCATGGGCAATCTTTGGACAACCTCCCCCTAATTGATAGCTCACAGCAAGACACCTCCAATTGCCAAGTTTATTTTCTACAAGCTTACTCATTTTTTCTTCATTGAACTTTTAATAATTAGTGCTTTTTTATGCAGATAGAATGCTGATTGACATCGAAAAATTTCATAGAATATATTTTATACATTTTTCAATGATAAACAAAAACGGCCCTGTATTAATTTATCTGTTGTATCTTTAAATCGAATGGTGAAATTTGATTTTTTGTAATTTTCGCCTCCCTCTAAATCCCCACCCCTCTTAGGCGATTTCAATCAAAAGGAACGATGCACAACAAAACGTTACTACACTTCTAAATATGAAATTTCAACATTCTAAACCGTTTATGAGTTATGCGAGATATGTTCAGACGTCAGACCAAACCTAGTCAAAAGGGGTTCAGGGAGGGTCAAAGAGAACAATTTACCTGAAATCTGAAACCGAAAATGTTTTCTATTCCAACATTTTCTTTATTTCGTACAGGGAAGTAACAAGAGCCTCACGGCCTAGAGTAAGCAACAGTGGAAAACATGAACGTGAAGATATTACCTGATTAACAACCTATTCCTAGCCATGATGGGATATAGAATTTCTTTTAGTGATTTCCCACTAAATAAATTCCTGTTGCCCGCACGGGAATGAAACCCAATACTGTAGGCTTACCAAGTTCATTGAGACCAATGCATTGACTCACCTCACTAGCCTGAGCTCCGAAATAAAGTTGATCAAAGCCAAAAGTTATAATGAGCCAGTAATAATAAGAACAAAATAATTTTAAGTTTGCTATAAACAGGAAACGATAAAACGAGAAAGAACTAACTGAAAGTCTTATATTCCTTGAAGATAGAAATCTGTCATAGGATGTCAGAAGTTAAATACCCTTTTAACAAGAAGAATATGAAAGAAAAGTTTTATCAAAGGGATTGTTCAACAACTCTGAAGGGTTTTAGACTTATTAGTAGCATTCAACTAAATAATAAGCTGCCAAGGGGCTGAAATTGTAAAAGCTTTACTTTGTTTTAACCACCATTTCCACCAGTGGAATGTTCTGACTTGGTCAGGTTTTGCTGTGTCGATGACATGCTGAAATTCAAATAATTAGACTAATGAGCAAAAGAGCATAGTATTTTGTTTACCAAAAATCGATTTTTCCATTTTTAGTAATTGGTTTATTTAAGTATTAGCCTTCAGGGGTTGTCTCTCCTAATGGTCAATCCACAGAATGTCAAAGATGACCAACGTCTCTCGAAATCTAATCATTTTATTACTATACACTGACTGACAGAAATAAAGGAAATTGCTATGAAGCTAATTGCTGACCATTACAGCAAACAAAAATGACATTGAAACATAACAGGAAGTTTTTTGGTGCTCCATAGTGAAGGAAGGAAATACCGCATCAAAAATAGGAAATTAAATATGGCGCCAAAAACCAGTCCTGCTCAGAAGAAATCAAAATGGAATGCGGCAACAGAAAGTATAAGTCTAACATAAGCCAAGGGTTGATTGACGGTGAAAGTTTAGAGTTCATATCGTAATTACGATTTCATTACAAATTAACTTGAAGGTAAGAGAGAATTTACTTTTTGAAGACACTAAGCATATCGTGTATTTCGGTTGATGAAAGGAATAGCTCACGATGACAGGAAACACAAGCGAAGCCTTTAGATCTTGATGACGATGAATGAAAATCTATAAGTTAGGTAAACATATTTTTCTTCTATATTTACCGTCCCGTTTGTGGGAAATTATTAAAGAGAATGATTCAAATCCTTCAGCTGACTAACGATTTCAGGAATATTGAAAAAAGAAGGGCATTCCTAAACACTTTAAGAGAGACCTTGAGAATAACGAAGAGATAAAGAATAAAGTGGGAATGTCTGTATTTCCCTAGAGAGTCCCGAAGTCCATTAATCCGGGGAAAAAGGCTGGAGGAAGCTTCGCCCTGAAGGATTAGGATCGGATCATTGGGCCCATATAACGAGCAACTGCTCCCTCCCTTTACCTCCTAATCTGCCCCATTGAACTGAATTAAAACTAAACTACTACCATTCATTCATAACTCATAACCATTCCAAGGCTCCAATCCAAAATAAAACCCATCGTTATTACCAACTCCCCAGGAAGTCCATTAGAGCAGAAGAAGCTCTGGAGGCTGAGGGATTCAAATCAATTCTACCGGAACTGGAGTATATCTTCATGCATTTTAACTGCACCAATATTTAGACTGATGATGGTGGAAGGCCCGCAGGTTTCCAGCAAAATCCCAATTGTATTATTATTATTTATTAAAAAGTATTTTTATGGTTAACATTTGTTCTCTTCTATCTTGAATTCTGGTTTCCTGACCAAGCATATACTTTTAGAAGCTTATTAGTATTATTTATTTATTTGAAAAATTTACAATTCAGGCGATATACACGGTCTTTCAAAAAGAATGAACTGATCTCAATACTTTATGGTGCTTTGCACCAGCAGAACACGCTGCATGCCATTACAGTTGTAAGTTTCGAATACTTGCCGGTAGTGTGCTCTATCGATACTTCTTTAGTGCTTTGTCGTAATCCCTACTGACATCAGTTCCCGCGCAATGGCTACACCTGTACAAAAATCGTTCTTTCCTATTGAGTTCGCAAAGATTAATTCTGTTGTCGCAGTGCAACGTGCGTTCCGTAGGAGATTCAACGTGCAATACAGGCCTTCTGCCAAGAACATCCAACGTTGGTTCGTACATTTACGGGACACTGGATAACATTTGTGGAAGGCAACAAAACTTCAACACCGGTTAAATGCATGTGTCTTTATTACAATCTTGTATTACTGTCTGTTAGTAAGATATAGCTTAATGAAATAGGTTCATTCTTTTTGAAAGACCATGTATGTATATTATATGGGTTTGATAAACCTTCGCTATAAATGGTGCAGATTAGAAGCGATTATTGATTTATATTAAGCATAATATTCATAACTCAGAATTTATAGACCTATAGATGCATACATATGAAAAACTAGTATTTTGAAGACCTGATCTATATACGATATAAAATAAATATTAAAGAATAATATGCAGGATACAATATATAAATGGAAGCGCCACGCTAGTTCTAAAATTCATTTCTCTCTGTACATTTCTTCCTTAATATTATTTGTTGTTCTAAACTCATATCAATAGAGATCATTAACTCAAAATGAAGCGGGTTATTAATGTTCACATCTTTAAAGTATACCTCTTAAAAAATATAACTATTTACTTACTGATACAGAACATACAAAAGTAGTTGTGCTGGGTGGCTGATGGAGGCTCATTATCAGAATTAGATTAGACAAAAGTTAACTCTTCAACTAGAAAAAAAATGCTTCACCGCTCTAGAGATGAGTTCTATTATATATAACAGGCTGGACAGACTATTATATATGGACAGACTGTCCTTCTTGGAAGAAAGGAAGCCAGCTATATAGAACCTAGCTCTGGTGCACTGAAGATGAGACATGTATTCCCGAAAGCACTCTATCTCTAATGAAGCATTGTTTTTGAGTGTGCTAATTTTTCCTTTTCCTAATATAATCCTTATTATTACAACACAAAGTCTCTGAAAACCATTCCTTTAATATCTATAGGCCTTTTATGAGAGCAGGAGGACTCTGAGCAACGAAAGATAACAAGATATCGCACAATTTCGATATACTAAAATAGAAAGATTGGTAAACGTTACAAACTTCACCAGATATAGACAAATATGAGCTTTATAAAACAATATCAATTTCACAGATTAGATCCCAGTTTTACAATAAGTATTCAGAATCACTAGATTGACTTGACAAGGGGATGAAGACTATTTAAAGACTGAATAATATTTAATAAATTTAATTAAAGACAATAAATCGTGGAATGAAATTACGACCCAAAGGGTATTTTTTAGTTCGTGAGAGAAAATGAGTGAGGCCTCATGAGAGTGGGTTCGACCAAAGGTGGTGACAAATATATGTGTGGGATATCGGTGAAATAATGGCCTATTAAAGTGATTAATGATAAAATGAGTCATTGTCTGGCTATGGCAAACACCGCCGCCCGCTTTGTCCAACGCCCCAACATACTTGGGATTTTATCGCAGCCACTCATCAATCCCAAAGTCTGTTTAAACAATATTCTATATTAATCCAAGCTTATTCTGCTTTAAAACTGTCAAAATCATTTATAACCACCCACAAGGGGAAGGGGTAAGAACATATATGTCCATCAGATCCAATAAATACTCATGGCTTTCTTTGTTACATTTAAATATAGACAAACAAATCTGAAAGGTGTTCCAATCAATTAAAAACTCGGCGAAGTTTTTACCATCTGGACGCTTACCTCATTTCTGTTGTAAAATAATACAGTTATAACAAGGTGTTATGCTTGCTCCACACCTTAAGTGGCACGTGCTACTTGAGTCACAAATGTAAAAAGAAAATTAACCATAGTTCTTCTTTTTTTTTTAATAAGAGTGCATAACTCTTTCAGATTCAGTTAAAGAAATGCCGTCAAGGATTTTAACGCGACAAAAATTAAACATTGCCCACTGTATTCAATAAGTAACTAAGAAGGAAGGTTTTCGTAATTCTTGAGAAACACTGGGAGGATGAAAATCGCGATAGTTGAATAATTCTGGGAAAACTAAAATGACGTCATGTCACAGCTGATTTTGTATTTTCTCCCTGGTAAGAACCAGAAGAAAACAAGGCTTGAAATTTAAGTTGGGCATGTGCTGTTTAGCTATAGAAAACTCATAAGTAAGTAAGTGAACATGGAAAAGTCGAAAATTGAAATAGCTCTGTAATACTAAAGGCAAAGAAGTAAATAAAACCTATCCATATACATATTAGAACTGTTCCTATTTTTATCATCTACTCCATTGGGCTTTGAATATTTTAAGAAATGTTTGTCTTGTACACCTCAACACTTGATTTTCCTTAAGCAAAATCTGATACAAAGATTACGTAGACAGATGTCTACGGTAAAAAAAGATTTACCAACACCGTCTATCTTCATTTTTCAAAAGGAAACCACACTCAACCACCAAAGTCCCCGGCTTCCATTAAATGACCATGAAGCAAGGGTTAAACAGAGTTAAGACGTTTGCAGAATCTGTTTGTTATCAGTGGTAATGACTGTTCGAGAATGAACCCAGGAATTGTAGCGGCAAAAGGAAGGGCAAAGAATATATATATTGTTTGGTAGCTAACCAAGTTCGCTCCAAAATTAAATTATTAAAATGAGGATGTTGCAATAATGGTTTCGCACAGCAATAATCCCGTTCTCCAATAGAAAAGAACTCTGTATGGGGCAAAGTCTCACTTTTCCTAACAGAGAAAAAAATTGTATACTTTATTTTATTAAATATAAACAAAAAATAGCGATGTTCAAAGGAAATAATTTAAATTATAAATTTGCAAAAGTTTATAATAGAAATAAGCCCCACAACTATGGAATAACTATGATGAATACCCCCCTCCCTCTAAGATAAGGGAGCATGGGTCCTTTGGATTACTCACGATACCACCGAGCTGGAAATAAAAGATGAAAAGAGAGGTGAGTAGAAAAGTAAGAACCCTGGGAGAGTTTGAAAGGGTGAAACACGAGCTGTGATAGAGAAGGGTGAGGGGATGTGCGCCATCGGGGAGAGGTAAAAATTTTAATCTAGTAAGTAGCAATCTGGGTAACTCTTAATGCACTACCCTCTTAATATTTCTGAGGGAAATGAGAAAAAAAAGGGACGGGGAAAATGTGGAGGGAGAGAGAGAAATGGTGTCGAGATATAAAAAATAAAAGAGAGAGAGTGAGTGAGAGTGAGAGAGCTCGTTGGACGGCTGTCTCCGGGCAGAGCAACATTTCAAAGATTAATCCGCCCCCTTAAGAAGTAAAGACTTTTTTTTTGGACGTTTCTGGGTAGCTATTTCATGAAATTCCTACTTGATCCTGCCAGAGCCGGAACTCGAAGCAGGATATCTACTGAAATGTTAAATTGATATCTTACGGAATTAATAATGTCTGTTGGTTCAAGATAAACATTTTACCGAAGACTTCTGTCCAATACATCCTCGTATAAAATATTTCACAACATGTATCTACTGAGAAGCATGAAACACTCCTAAGAAGACCTGTACGGTTGCTTCAATTTTATATATGACATATTTAGTGCGGTCCCAGGTCTTATTTTGAAGATAAAACAAACATTTCTAGGCTAAACTAGCACACTTACAACTCTGTTTTATTATTTCCATTTGAAAATTTTGTTTATAGTAAACACAATATAGAGTTTTAAAAAACCATTGAATGGATTGCGATTCTAATTAAAAGTCGACAATTAATGCTTGTTGGGAGGAAATTAAAATATACATTATGTCATGAACTAACCATGAATCAAGTATGTATGAAACTTCAGCTAAAGTCAGGTAATCAATCATTCGGTTAAGTGAAGTAACTTCAGTACGGCAAGTCTCAAGTTCCAATATTAATTTTACTTATACCTTTATACCAGCTTGATAAGCTAATCGTAGTAAATTTGGTAACCTAAGAGTCATGAGTTCGATTCCCATCTGGGCAATAGGGAGTTATTGAGTGACGAACTCATTAAGTAAAATCCTTAGTTCAACCCTGACTAGAAAAGGATGGTAACCTGTAGATGATTCGCCCTATTGGCTGCAGCTGCATAAAGTGCACGTAAATAACTAAGACGTAGTAATTTAGAGGTGGTAAGAGATTTAACGTACCATAACAACTGATGTCGATGTTCACGTTAGTATAGGGATATAAACAGCAAAATCTAGCTAAAATGAAAATGGACAACAATCAAATAAACGTTATGATTACTTGCCCTGAATATTAAAATGTCTCACATTTTAATTTATTAAAAATAAAAAAATAAAAAGTGTTTTTATTGTTATTATTTATTAAAGTCCACTTTTTCCTACTATGGCTAATTGGGACAGGCTATCTACAGGTTATCACCTATTTCTAGCCAGGGTGGGAATAAGGATTTTATTCAATGAGTGAGTTCACTAAATAAATTCTTATTTACCCAGACGGGAATGGAACTCGCCACTCTAGGATTACCATGTGAGACCGAGGCCAACGATTTAACTCACACGGCTAACCTGTGACCCAAAAATAAAATAATCTCCTGACCAAGAGAACACCAACTGTCAACAAAGCAATGCGTTATTAAGTTAAAGGGTATAGAAATGTCTTTTTTCTGCCCCTTTCTAGGTTTTTCCTTCCTTATACGATGCCAGTAAAGCAATAAATATGGTTTAGCAAGTTTCATTAAAAAGCGGCCATGAAAGGTTATCAGTGGCAGGAGCCTCTTGGAAGAGGCTATTCTGTTATCAGAAGCTGATATCGAGAGAAGAGGGAGAAGAAGAAGAGGGGTCAGCCAACTCAGCAGAAACTGGAGGATCGCTTCCAAGATAAACATCCAACAAACAACTTTCTCCAGCACTACACTGATAAATGGAGACCTTCAATAAATAAAAAAAAGGCAGTTATAAATAATTGAGATCTCGGACTGAATTAGACATTATTAAAAAAATCATATTATTTATTTCTTGTTTTTATTTATCATCTCAGTTATGTCGTATTTCCTCAGTCAGTTATGTTGTATTTCGTATGGCAAATACGTTATGGGAAATTCTAGGAGGTAGGGAATTATTTGGGGCAAATATTTATTCTAGTAGGTAATAAGTAATTCATACACGAATTTATTGCTATTGAGGATTGTTCTGTGTATGCCTGTTGCTGTAACAGCATATTTTATATTTGAACATGTGTGTGTGTGTGTGTGTGTGTGTATTGCTAATGACAGGTTCTAGTGCAAGTAAAAAGATAGTCATTTCAGGATTTGTTGTTTTAGGGAGTCGCTTTCTATATGTAAATATTTGGTGAAATTATATAGCTTGTTTGTTTGAATTCCTTTCGTTTGTAATTAAATACTGTCCAATGTTTGTATACGTCTCGTACCGTCGCCTGTTTAAGTTCTTGATTACGTTATATGATGTAATGAAAGGTCAAGGGCAGTTCTTCCAAGCCAAATCACAACTCGAATAGAATATTAGAAATACCAACACCACAGGAAATACGCCATTTTAACTACAAATGTTTTAAATTCTATTCAAGCTTATTCTACAGAACTAATACTTTCATTAAATACCAAAGTCACCACATATTACACAGCAAAGTTTGGCAATAAATATCAAGCTGATAAATTGGAGCCTTAATGTAAGGCTAGACGTGTGATATAAGTTGAAAGCTCTTAAGCCTTGGACGTCACACATCAAGAAAGACCCGATAATATATCTGGTATCTGATCTCAGAGCTATTGATTACCAGGGTGGTTTCCTATCTACAACAAAGTTCGGGATCCCATTTCTTACTCCAATAACGAACAGGCCAAATAGCACTTCCTGAAGCCTGTTGTAAGAGCAACACTCAATACGTAGAGACGTACATTTGGGCTAACTGTAAACACAAACACGAACAACTTTCCTGGTTTAATGTTTCGATGTCATGATCATGCAGTTGTATATTGGTAGGAGATAACTCGTCCCGATAATCCAAAGAAAGGTTATTTAGGCATTTCATTCCAATAAAAACTCTTACTGAAAATACGAACACGCTGAATTTACAATTCATAAACATTACAAAAAAGAGGTTATATGAAATGGTTATATTATGTCGAACGTGTTTCAGAATATAACTAATTCTGAGTTACTGTCTAAGCTAAACAAACAACGAGAATTTGAGGAGAGATTATTCTTCAATTAATCCTCAGTTGCCAAGAAGCGGAGTCTCCCAACAAAGTTGAAGAAGATGCGCAAGCTCTACAATCAAATTCTAATTCAAGCAAGATAAAGACTAATCCTTTTAGCATTGGGCCCTAATCTTTAATCAATGCTAGATCCACCTATTCCAGGAAATCATCCCAAGCCGCTTAATCAGCATCAGCCAACCTTCAATCCATTCATCTCCATCGATTCCTTCAAGTGACTTAGCCACTAAGTCTGAGTCTTAAGACCTATTTGCCGAGAAATTTCGGAGTTCCGTAGGGCGCGAATCCAGTTCCAAGACTTTGGAACTTTGAACATTGATTTTCTGGAGAAGATCCCAAGCTTTCGGAATATTCAGATATTCTAGATGTGTGTAATACGACACATTGGTCTGAAACGTTTTACCTTTTCGACTCTGTCCGGAGGGTTCACCCTATTAAAGAAAAAGTCTGTCACGCAGGGGCTACGTAAACTAAGCAGATTTCCCACGTGAAGTTTTACAATAGAGAAATTTCACGAGAGCCGAGCAGTTAATGAAACGGCCGAACTAGCTTTTGGCAGGAAAGGCACTTCGTCCGTTAGCCGCCCAGATTTAATAAAAATGCAAATATCTCGGTTCATATTCAAGATAGAGAATAAATGTATATAACAATATTTATAGCAAATTTAATTTGTAATAAGATTGATTCTGTACAATTTTTCGATCCGACGAATAGTAACGGAGATATTTCGAATTTTCGAAAATCCTCCCCTCTAAACCCCCCCCCCGGTCCGATTTCAGCCGTTAACGAACTTGATCTTTCTTTTTACATAAAACGACTAAATATCGAGTTTGGTAACGATCAAACAAAAATTGCCACCGCTAGAGCGGTAACAGACAAATATATATATATATATATATATATATATATATATATATATATATATATATATATATATATATATATATATATATATATATATATACAGTTTTGAACGGACCTCATTTTCGTCATCTACTAGGTAGGATCGATGGACATTTGAAGAAAAATTTCGAAAATTCCGTCATGAGTACAACCTCAATAGCTGATTTCCCTTGAGGGAAATCTGCTAATACGTATTTACGACTAATATGCTTAAACTGAAAGGAACTTTAAGCACTCTGAATCGATGGAATCTTCAAATGAAACAGTTCTACAATGCACAGACGAGTTTGTGGAGAACGTTCCCAACATGAGCAGATTACACACACAAGCACCCACCATTTTATATACATGCGAGAAATATTCGCTAAATCGGATAGTTTTAGAAGCAAATTCTACAATGATGATTTATTGCTAGTAGCAAATGGAATAGTTGGGGGGGGGGTATTATAAACATCTGAAGAAAAAGCCCTATTTCTAAGCAGCAGGTCACGATATAAGCAGTTAGGGCAATCAAGTAGGCCTATAAATTTTAGAAATGCTCCAGTATATTACTGAACATACATAATTTATAAGCCTTGCAGGCTCTAGAGAAGCTATATTCGGAGGTCGTTTATAAAGGGTTCCTAAGTTTATATTTTTCAAAGGGAACTACGATTTACCCTCTTATCTCATTCTGAACATGTATAAATGAATTCTTATATGCTTAACTTAGACATGTAAATGAACCATTTGCTAATATGTATGTATATGTGCCGGCTTAACTTTTGATTCCTTATGTAATTTGTGATACAGACCGTTAAGGAAGTACGTCATTTTCATTCAACGACTTGCCAGTGTGTTTTAATTAATATTAGTACTCAATTTCTGATCAATTGATTTCATTTAAATGGCTAATTCATAATCAGTCCACTGGAATTTTAGTGCTGCCCCAGCATTTATATCGAAGGTGAAATGGCTAAGTAAACTAAGGAACATGCAAACTGACAATAATAAAATCTATTTGATTGATAAGTTGTAATTTTTGAAATGTATCTGGAAAAATTGACTTAAAACCATTTGTTTTTGATAACTGTAGATATTTTTGAACTTAATATACGAAAGACGATCTAGTAAGTTTTAGCAGATTTCCCTTAAGGGAAATCAGCTATTGAGGTCGTACTCATGACGCGAGTTTCGAAAAATTTCTTCAAATGTCCATCGATCCTACCCAGGAGATGACGAAAATGAGGTCCGTTCAAATTATATATATATATATATATATATATATATATATATATATATATATATATATATATATATATATATATATATATTTGTCTGTTAACGCTCTAGCGGGCGCAATTTTTGTTTAATCGTTACGAAACTCGATATTTAACTGTTTTATGTAAAAAGACAGATCAAGTTCGTTAATGGCTAAAATCGTACCAGAGAGAGGGGAGGAGGTTTAGAGGGGGGATTTTCGAAAATTCGAAATATATCCGTTATTATGCGTCGGATCGAGAAATTGTATAGAACCAATCTTATTGCAAATTACTTACGGTGGTTTTGTGTTACTAGCATGCAGATTTCTCTATTGCTAAACTTCACGTGGGAAATCTGCTTAGTTTACGCAGCCCCTGCGTGACGGACTTTTTAATAGTGATCACTCTGCAATACGTAAGCGAAAAATTACAATCGATATGTGATAAATATTGTCCAATTAATGAAAGTACAAAATCAAAATATCAACGAAGACATGTATGTAAAAGGAGTCCATTATCATGAATATCATGAAGAGCTGCTAGATTTGGTTTTAGCGCATCTTAGATGTTGTCAAACATAAGTATATTTTATTTTATAGTAAGATAAAAAGTGTATACCCAAAAATAACGTCAATATGACGTTTAAATGTTACGGAAAAAAGAGAAGATTTTTAGGAGGTAAAATAATGATATCTTTTACTTGCTTTATTTGACTTAGTAGGTTTAATTACATTTTAAAATTGTATGTGAATTTGATTATTCAAAAATCAAAGGCTTAGTAATGTTATTCTATTGAGAATAATAAATACACGAAATCCTCAAATATTAATACATAACAATTATTTTACATAATAGTAGTAATAAAATAAATCTCTACAAATAATAATTCGTGTAATAAAATTCAGTGGAGCAGCGATTCCTCAAAACAAGCTGCCAGAAAAGGAAAATAATACCAGAAATCATTAGTAAAGGCTTTAAAATAAAATCAACTTTCCAGCGTAAAGATACTAACTAGAAGGCAGTTGAATTTGGTGCCAACTTCGAAAAAAGGAAATGCCGTAGATTTTACACGAAAGTTCAAGCGAGTCATTATTGGAGAATTAAACTCATTAAAACAAGTTTA
Organism: Riptortus pedestris; assembly: GCA_019009955.1. Lineage (NCBI taxonomy): Eukaryota > Metazoa > Arthropoda > Insecta > Hemiptera > Alydidae > Riptortus > Riptortus pedestris. The sequence continues at coordinate 211,160,908 of CM032228.1, read as the reverse complement.
GAGCTTTCCCCAAAAACTTCCAACAATGCGTGCGAATTAAATTGAAATTCATTGCGTATAATAAGCGCATTCAGGAAATCGGGTATAAAAAAAAAGTAATATTTCGGAGCTAATTAATTATATGAAAAAGGTTCCCATCAAAATTGTTACAGCATATTATAGTGTCAGAAATGCAAACCTGGAAAGGTGGAAGTTATTAATTAAAAAATAAATGCATGTAATTTATTAACATCCACTTTCTGCTACTAAAGCACTACATATATTATTATTATTATTATTATTTATTAACATGCACTTTTTGCAACTTAGGCTAATCGGGACGGGTTATCTACAGGCTACCACCCTTTTCTAGCCAAGGTGGGATTTTAGGATGTTATTTAATGAATTTCGTCACTAAATAATCTCCTTTGCCCAGGCCAGAATCGAACTCGCCACTCTAGGTTTACCATGTGAGATAATAGTCAACGCTTTAACTCGCAAGGCCAACCTGAGCCTCCTACATATATTATTAAATATGTTTATCGTTAAATAAATTTCCATTGCCCATGTGAGAATAGATCTCACGACCCCATGTTTACCAAGCGAGATAAAGAAGAAGATCCTTAACTTACGTGGCTAACCTGAGCCCCTATTATTGATTAATACATTCACATGTGGTGAATTATATATTAGTACCGTAAAAACAGGTTTGCATCCTAGGCTTGTTTAAATGAAAACATGTAATGCAATTTAGGTTTCCGAGATTTGTGCAAGTTTGTTAACCAAATATTCTAAATAAGAGTCCAAAATTTGAAAAAATATACTACTATTATTTTAAAAAATTATTTATTAACATCCGCTTTTTGCAACTGAGGCTAATTAGGACGGGTTATCTACAGGTTACAAACTTTTCTATCCAGGGTGGGACTATTATTATTTAATACATTCGGAATATGAACTAACATAACCCCGGCACAGACCGACGTATTACATTACTTAACACGCCATGTTCGCAGTTTGCTTGCTTTACCCAGAGTTCGTAACAAACACAAAAGGCATACCTGCCCAGAACACTAGGTTTATAAAGTATATTGAGCCAAACGACTTAACTCACGTGACTAACCTGTGTCTCTCCTACTACAGATACGACACAGAGCAAAAATATGGAAAACCAATTGATTCTCATACAAACACAAACAAATGTATGAAACAAAGGCTACACAGTACATATATTCGACACTAAACATTGCAGATATTGGGTAAAAGAGACATCATAATAGCAGGAAAACAAAATTGTTACTAAAAAAGGCTATAGGTGAACCTATAAAGTGTTATTTGCGCAAGAGATAGACAGGGTTACGAGTGGCTATAAAGAGAGTGATAGATAAGAGAGTGAATGAGAGAAAGTATGACCCGGTAGGGAGTAAAACCCCAATCTTGAAGATGGAAGACAAGGGAAAGGATCCCGATGAGATGGAAGGTAACCATTTCTGGATAAACTGGGCTATGGCTTCTCAAGTAAGCCCCTACCACTTATCTACGAACAATATCTATTTAGTATGGACGGCGAAAAGAAAGAAAAGGATGTAATATCACCAGGTGCTGTTTCATATATACCGAAGTAGAGAGAATGAGATTGGACTACTCTCAGTATAGGAACAGCGTAGTGCTTCAAAAAGAAGGAAATTAAATACAAATTATTCAGTTCTCAAAAAAGGTGGTTTCAAAGAACCACTACATCTCGTTCAACATATAGTTCAATATAGACATGACAAGTCGCAACTTTTAAATTTCATTCCCACAGACTTGATGTGAAATATTTGTCCAGGTATAATAAAGCTTGAACAACTTGAAACTTCTCTGATGGGCATACTAGTTCAAATTAACATTACTTGAATATTTTAGTAGTTTTCCTAAATCGGAAAACAGTAATTGATGTTAGTTGCGATATTTCGATATTTAAGCGTTTTACGTAAAACGAAAGATCAAGGTAGTTAAAGTTAACGGAGGGGGAGAGGGGTTAGACGTTGGGGGGGGGGGGTCCTAAAATTCGAAATATTCTCGTTATAATAATACGGATCGAAAAATGTTATATTCCCACTGTTATAGTAAAATTAAACTCCTGCACTGTAGTTACCTAAGATGGGTTGAATTTGTATTAAAATTCATTTTTCATACTATTCGGTCATCTAATGATTAGCAAAATTATAAAATGCCTAAATATAATTAAAATAGTAGCATCATTTAAATTAAATAAACGTTTTGTGACAAATGATTTGAAGAGGAAAGCTAATCAAAAATTCTTAATGGGCCCTTTAGAGCAAAATATTGCTAGCTTTTATATATCTACAATTTCTTCTTAACACTTCACTAGGAACTCATTAATCCAACACGGCTTCCTCACCACCAGTGGTATTTTTCTGACAATAGAATTAATAGTTCTGTCAGAATAATACCATCACTGGCGTATAACTACGTTTGCAAACACAAGATTTTTCAAAATGGTTACTGTGGGGAATATACTGCTTGTCTTGCTCCAAACATAATGCCAAGAAAATCCCAACTATTTATGTCACATTTTCCGTCATGTCTTTTGTGTAAGGCTCAAGGGTTTTGGCTAGCCTTTCTCTATGTCCTTGTCTACTCCTACAATAAGTAATACGAGGCCTCCACTATTCTTCTCATCAGCTCTTGTCTTCCTCATATCTTATCCTTATTTTTTAAGAATCGTAAAAAAAATTTTGAAACTGTAAGGCCTTAACACAAAAATCAAAACATAAATTCTTTAATATCCCAAACCCTTTTATTTAGAAAAAAAATTTAATCAGAAATTATTTCTCGAATAAAATTTTATTTCTTTTAATTTTCGTGACAGTTATATTATAGAAAGGCAAGCCAATCCAAATTTGGTACATTTCACGAATTATAATGGAGGCAAGAATTGCTGATGATATGAGGAATATAGTATTTTGAATGAATACATGTCTCATTTAGTTTAAGTATCATTTAAAAAAAAAAAATCTTCAGTATATATGTGTTCAGGCATTTTGTTCTCAATAATTTTTTTAAGCGATGTTTTGTTATAAGTTCCTATTTAATTTTGGAGGTGCGGGGCAGAGCATAGTTATAAATGTATTCTAATGGAAGTTAATAAATAATACTAACGCAAAAGTGTACATTTATAAATAATAATAGTTTAAAAATTGCTATGATTTCAGGTTGATTGTTAGGATTAATTGCTGCGACCATAAATTTTTCATGATTAATATAGTCCCGATTTCCGTAAATTCGCGACCTGTCTACTACTTGATATACTTGATAACGTTATCATACCAGCCGTTGGAAACAGTTGTCACAGTCTGACAACCCTTTAGCCAGGAGAATATTGGCAAACTAAGCATTCCGTCCACTACATTGAAAAATAATTAAAAGAAAAGTGTCAGATCATTAATGAATGAATTGACCTATTAAAAGCTCTAATAAAGATAGAAAATTGCCTCCAATAAAGTCAATAAAAATATGACTTCAATACAGATTTTCTTTCTTTTAAAATTCAGTAATGCAATACAATTATCATATCTTTTGTGTTCAATTTCATATTAGACGTGACAGGAAAATGATAAAAATATAAAAAGGCAAATCAGGGAGTGTCTATTTACAGATAATTTACATAGTAATTAAAGCAGGTCGTGACTTATCTTCATAAAAATTAATTTAGTTTACTTTTCACATCGAATAATGAGATTAAGACCCCAATTCTGAAGGCTGGACTAACTCGATGGAGGAGAATCTAATTTTTAAATCATGAACTTCAAACAAATTGTTTCCACAATGAAAGCACTTTCGGCAATGGAACAAACGTTAATATTATTACAAGAAAGAAGGAAAACACATATTAAAATGATTTATTGATTATATTACAATTGAAATGATATTTCCCATAAACCAATCATTACCTGAAAAATAATAGAGAAAACTTCATTTAATGGTACTATACAGATGAATCTTATCTATTATTAAAATTAAAAAAAATAAATATTATAATGTATTAATACGAGTACATGTCTAATTCCATGACTCAATTGATTGGGCTGTAGGAAAGGAATTTAAAAAGAAAGCCAAGTTCCTCAGTTTTATATGGTATTAAAACTGAGACAAGATAGCGGTAAAGAATGTCATTATACTTCCACCAACCACATATTCTAATTCTGCAATATAACCAAATATGCAGAATATTCCTGCCATAATAAGATAATTCCGGAAAGTAATATTGTCAGATTAAATACTAAGACAAAAATTTATATAAGAAAATCCGCTCTCTCAATAATATTATCTAGCTATTGTATCGTGCATTTCTTTCAAGCCAATTTAAATATTTTTCACAGTTTAGTGTTACTCTTTCGTTTACTATGTTTTATAGATATCAGGCCTCACACACAGTTACTAACATCTGTAACGAAAACAGGAAAGATAAACCTTATGTATTTATTTTCAGACCAATACCGCAAGTAATATTCTGCTTTTATTCATCAGATTTTCACTTTGAGTAACTGAGTTCCTGCACAATTTATGCCCAGCTTAAATTTCAATTGTCACTGACAAATGGTTTTTACTACGAGAGAAATAGAGAATAGATGGTCAGCTGACATCACAAGTGTGTCATTCATGATGTGGAAAAACTGTCTAATTAATGTACCAACTGCGTAGGGGGACTTTCAGGAGATTTCCATTCAAGGTTTTTTTTGAAACAAAGATTAAGAAGTATGCATTTCAAAAATAATATAATGCCTTAAAATAAATCACATTAATCAAGCTGTTATAGATACTGACTGCTTTTAGCAGATTTCCGTTAAGGGAAATCAGCTATTGAGGTCGTACTCATGACGCGATTTTCGAAAAATTCCTTCAAATGTCCATCGATCCTACCCAGGAGATGACGACAATGAGGTCCGTTGAAAACTATATATATATATATATATATATATATATATATATATATATATATATATATATTTGTTTGTTAACACTCTAGGGGCCGCAATTTTTGTTTAATCGTTACCAAACTCGGTATATAATCCTTTTATGTAAAAATAAAGATCAAGTTCTTTAATGGCTGAAATCGGACCAATGGAATGGAGGGGGGAATTTCAAAAATTCGAAAATATCTCCGTTACTATACGTCGGATCGAAAACTTGTATATAATCAATCTTATTGCAAATTAAATTTACTATAAATATTATTGTCATTTATTCTCTATCTTGAATATTAACCGAGATATTTGCATTTTTATTAAGTGTGTGGGGATAACGGTAGAGATGAGATCGGATGATGTCGGTTCTATTCGGGGCTCTCCGACGTTTCCGTAACTGTTTGGCACTCGTGAAATTGGTTTAGAGACTCGCTACTACTACTGTTACTAGTATGCAGATTTCTCTATTGTAAAACATCACGAGGGAAGGAAATCTGCTTAGTTTACGCAGCCCCTGCGTGACGGACTTTTCAAAATTCATTAATATATTTTCCCGTGAATTTAGAATACTGTTTTATAAAGATATTTTATCTTGAGGAGATAGGTAAGGAAGAGTTAGGTATAAATGGTACAAGGGCTACACCCAGCCAGGTTGTCAACAGATCCATCTTCATTACCCTATTAACTGTCCTCATCCATCAAGTTCGTTTCGTCATCTCTCGTCTGGCTCCGCCTATCCCACCAACATGTTTTTTATCTTAGCATTCCACAAGAAGCATTCTGGTTGAAGTGAACGCAAAAAAGTGTAAGTCGGTTTGATAATTTTATCGAATGTCAATGATGTGTTAAATCCATTTCGTCCCAAAAATAAAATGATAGCATACAGGAATAGGGCGCTCGCTGAGGTAAAAATTGGAAGTGGAATGATGTTTTTTCTCCAATAATATCATTCGGGATCGATAGATACCTCAATGTCAGAGATAGTCTGGGCAGAGCCAATTTAAAATGTCAGAAACATTTACCGATTTAGAGAGCTTTACGGAAAGTAAAGGACTAGTTGGCATGCAGGACCAGATATTTAAATATTTTTTATTGGCTTATGTGTTTACAAACATGTTGCCAAGAGTCTGGCCATTTACTGTTAGTATGGTTATTAATATATTATAACTTCTTAAAAAATGTGTAAATAAAAATAATAATGATTTTTAAATTACAAATGAACAGCATATACATTGGCATGTAATACAATATAAATATTAAACTTAAATAATTATAATACGTAATTGAATAGATCATAATTTAATGTAAATGTAGATTAATTCATTCTTTTTTAATGTCTAAATAAAGATCACTTCTCTGATATATCCAATTAATATAATTCTTCTTTAAGATTTATGACAAACAGATTACTAATAATAACCATAACTGGATATAATAAATAATGTATCGATTATTGTTGTTTAAGCACCCCCATAAAATTGTGAAATTCTTTCTATTATACTGTTAACTTTCGCAAACTTTTGATAAGGACCATTACAGATGTTAAATTAAAATAAAAAAAAACTTTTTCAGTGAGGTTATTCAAAATATTTAACATTTTTTCCCCCCCATGAATTTTTAGCTTATGGAGAATTAAGATGAATAAAGCAGTAAATTTTAAGTTTAACACATGAAGTTTATCTACGTACGTAGCCTTTTTTTTATTTAGTTTAGAACAACATTAATGTATTCTCAACATTTTAACTTATAATTTTGATATATCCGTGAGTAGCCATGGCGAATTTAGCAAGTTTGGTATATATATACATACATACATATATATATTATATGAGTAAAACATATATTTTCCATATGCAATTAGGAGTTCTTCATAAGGAATTAAATAAAGTATTCAATTCGGGTAGAGAGCTGTAACATGTGGTTATTTCCTGTAAGGATTTATTGACAAATGTTTGTTTCACAAGTTAAGAGTCATATAAATCCCTAACTAAAATTTAGTTATCAATGCTTAATAATTGTAATGTTCTAAGCGAAGAGTACAGGTCATATATAATAGCCTGAGACAGGCTAAAGCTGAACAAGAGGAAAAGCTGGATTTTGTAATATATGTACCGAAGCAGAATCATGCATGAACTAGCACTTCGGAGGTTTAATATATAATCAATGTGAATTAAGCCCCCCGTCTGGCAGAACGGGAATTATAGAATTCTACAACACCTGTGCTACAATGTCCATTATCACTTTGCTAATTATTAAAAAGCTTTTGAAAAATAATTGTGTGGTGGCGAAATGGTGTCATATGAAGTGGGAGGGGCTGCGATAAAGGGGTAGGGGGGGGTGGATTATTCAGATAGCCATGGAGAACAATATCAGGGGTTCCAAGGGCTAAGGATTCTCATGCAAATCTCTTCAAATTAATAACCCCGCAGCTGCTAATACATACAGGAAATCCCTCGCCAGCCCCAAGCTCCAAGCCCGGGGAAAAATTCCCATTGTTTCTAAAGCAGAGAAACTCCCCTGTTTAGGGCGTAAATCGTACCTGACCGGTAAGGCCCATTGTGCTAACTGATCCCTTTATGGGGAGGGCAGATAAAAACCTTTATTCACGGCGGCGTGTTTTTTCCATCGCCTGCCTCTCTCTCCAAAGCCCTTTCAACTCTGGAAGGAGAGCCTCAAGGCTTCCTGCTCCACTAAACCCGCAATGCTCACCGATATTGATGGCTGCCTAGCTCCCGTTTATAGCAAAACTCAACGCCAATTCAACGTACAACTCAATATTTTAACAATACAGGTACCTTGCCGAATTACTCGCCTACTCCATTAAGAATAAATTAAATTATTTATTAACGTACAATTTTTGCAACTAAGGCTAATTGGGATAGATTACCACGCTTTTCAAGCCAGGGTAGGACTAAGGATTTTATTTAATGAATTCCGTCACTGAATAAATTCCTCTGGCCAGGCGGGAAACGAACTCACCACTCTAGGTTTACCATGTGAAATTAAGAGCAACGCTTTAACTCACATGGCTAACCTGAGCCCCAATTAAGAATAAGAGTCAATTAATTTTTAAATTCAAACTTTCCTACTGATCAGTTTTTACTACTTTACTACTCGTATGAGGTAGGAAGGCAAATAAAAGTTCTTAGGTCACTCTTCGACGCCATCACAAATCACAGTACAGAGCGAGTTTCAAAAACCAGAAGTTCAATACTCAAAGGTGGAAGTCGTTTTTCAAAAATGACAACAAACTGCGACAAATTAAAGAAATTACTGAGCGATGGAACACTGCAAGTAGAAAAATCCGAAAAGAGGAGGTCGTTCTTGCCTGTGGCCGAATTGGACACGCAAAATTAACACATAGTCATTTATTGAAAGGCTTATTCCCCCCAACCTGCGATTTTCGTAATGTCCATCTTAGTCTCTCACATATTCTCCTTAATTGTAAAAAAAAAAATACGATTTTCAAAGAAAAGCTTTAAACCTTAAACCGAACTTAAGAGAACTCCTTAGAGACAATGAAGAAGACATCAAACATCTTTTTGCATTTTTAACTGAAACTCGTTCGTTCCAAGAACTATAGATTCATCTACCGTTAATGACAATAGCAGACGCAGTATATTGTAATAAATAAATAAAACTATTATTTATTTATTTTTAAATGGAAACCTTATTTAACTACTCAAACTGAGTGCTTTATTCACAATAGTGGAAACTGAGATGGAGGATTACGGAGTATCTCTTTGAAAGAAATAATTCCGCTAAAATCGCTGTAAAAATTCTTTTTGATATCGACTTTTAAATAATAAAACTTATAATACATGACTATTATATATGTATATAAAAGTAGGGTTGAGAGACTTTCATCATTTTGGTTTTTTTCCTTCTTTTTAACGTTGACGTTATATAACTAAGGCTCAAGAAGACAGGTTATCTAAAATTTACCACGCTTCTTTAGCCAGAAGCTCTGTTTCTAGAACCATACTCAAAGAACAGCATTAATACATTAGCTACGATGTGAATAAATAAAAACCTAACAAAATCAGTGCCCACCACTCGTGATAAAATAATCCTTTAAAATCATTTTTTAATTTTACTGAGCTTGGTTTAGATAGGAAAATTAAATTTAAAGTGGAACTGTATCCCGAAAATTGTAACTAATATTAGAGGGAGGCTGATGGCAAGGTTAATGAGTTTGTAGGGAGGCAAAAGGCTTAGGCCCAGGGCATAAATCATGTCGGACCATTAGCTGCCCGAGATAAAAACACAAAGTTCCAACTTTAATTATTGTCATTAAGTAAATACCACTCCGCGGTAAAAGGAAGAAAAATAAGGCCGCGGCTAAGTCCTTCCACCCCAGAAGGGTGGGGGATTAATCACCAGGTTGCTAAAATGGTAAAATATGAATGAATTTATAAATGGAAAATAGTGAATGAATTCAAAGGGTTAGTCGGGCAAAGTTAAATTATTCTATTTCCTAATGTGCCACTAATGCAATCACTCTACTTTCCAGGGTAACTTTGTTTAAAACGAAAAGATAAAAAAATGCATTTAATTTATTCAATCTATTTACTCAACTTATTGGGTTCCAAGTTCTAACTATTTAATTTTATTTACTTCGAATGCCTAGCGATCCTAAAGGGCTGATTTAGTGCTTAAGTTAACTAATAGTTAATATTTCCACGGATAATTAAACTTATATCAGAACGCCGAGGACGATTAGCATAGTGTGTGTGTGTGTGTGTGTGTGTGTGTGTGTGTTGTTAAAGGTGGAAGCCATAATGTAATCAAATATAATATTTTTTATAACACCTGCAACTGCTGAAACCTTAATAAGAAGCCTCATAAAAAGAACTGTTGCTTGTGAATTTTCTGTGAATAAAATTCAACTCCATAAAATAAGAATAAATAAATACAAGGGTAAAGTAGCATTAATTGATTAATGAAGAAACGAAGCAATAGGAATAGGTGAATTTTTAATTTCGAGATAGTATATCGAGGTCTGAGACGCTTATATTTGATAAGAAATCAGTTTTCCGATTTCTGCCACACAGCTACAAGGATTTGACATTTACTCCAAAAATAATATTACTTAATAATTATCAAACTAAAGCTGGCATATTGAAGTAGAATTCACTCTCAGAGTCAGACCACTACCTACTGAATCTATTAAGATAATTAATTATTATTATTTTTTTTTTTTAACGAATCAACAGTTTATCAATAGTCCTTCAAAAGGCTTCTGTTGAGTACACACAATTCCTAATGGAAAAGGAATCAATTTCCCAAGGAGAAGCTATCAAGGTTTCCTTTGCTATTTTATTTTTCTTCTGCCATTTTTTGGCCAAATTAGCCTCGGTGAAAGGCCGTGTAATGTAAGCCCTCCAGGCCGTCAACAATATCTTTCCCCTTTGGCAGAGCAATAAGTAAGAAATGTAATCACTGCACGTCAGAATTCAAAATGTAAAGACCGCTAAACCTTTTACAGTTGATCGGAACACTCCCCTTTAAGGAAAACCAATTTCCGAAAGGCCCATCTCTTTTAATTATACTCCCCTTTAAGATGGCTCCTCCACGCCAATTTGTCAGCATAACCATCATTCCATTAATTCCCACAGCCATAACTTCTCAACCTCTATTCTCTTTAACCAGATTAGCTGCCAACAAAAATTAAAATCCACTTTAATAGGCTATACAACTAGTGGGTAGCTGCTCTAAGTTATGTTACATTATTGCTTAGGAATGGTTAAGCATTTTCATTCAAGGTTTAGTATATTTTACTGATTTCGTTAGGGGTTACATACCCCCTGCCCTGTTATCAGGCATTTAATCCTATACGTTGTCAAGCTTCAAACGTCTTCATTTATTTCTAACTAGCTAAGGTACACCCGGCTTTACACGGGTAATGAGGATGAACGTTGATGGTTTTTTTTTTTTTGCATTCTATAGTTTTTCGTGAATATCTCATTTATACTTCAGCATACGAAAAAAGTGAATATAACAAAAGTTACTCTAAATAACAAAACAAACCACTTTTGTATATGCACGTTTGCAGAAATATGAATAGGTTACGAAATATCGCGATTTTATATTCCACACCTCCCTTATAACCCCCACTCTTGTTTGTACCTCGAAATTTTAATACAGCTTATAATCAGGGAGGTGTTAGTACCAAATCACATACGGAGTTTTGTTTAGTTCGGTTGAGTCTTTTGTGTCATATAAAATTGTTGAGTCCCACTATAGCTTTTAGCATATAACTCATTTATACTTCAGTATACGACAAAAGTGTACATTACAAAAATTACTCTAAATAACAAAATAAGCAACTTTTGCCATGTGCATATTTGCCGAAAAACCAATAGGAAACAAAATATCTCTATTTTTAATTTCAGGCCTCCCTTATAACCCCCACTCCTGTTCCGTCTAAGAGAATATTAATATAGCCAGAAACCTAACCTGTTTTAGTAGTTATATAGATACCAAGTTTCATAAAATTCGGTTCAGCCGTTTACGATTCTATAAAGGACATACAGGCTAACATTCATTTATATATATATATATATATATATATATATATATATATATATATATATATATATATATATATATACTAGCTCAGATACCCGGCTTCGCTCGGGAATTCATTTGGGGCTGAATGTTGGTGGTATATTTTTGGCAAGGCTTTACTTTGCACAATATTATGACATTTACCCGTCCCAGTGTTTAGGGTTAACACCCGTCGTTTATGTGGATTTGTTAATAATAAAATTATTTTTTTATGCAAGACTTCACTGTTCTGCATATTGTCATATTTCCCGTTTCCTGTGCATTATGCATAGATTTGAATTATTAATGAGAAAATATTGACATACATTTGAATACATTTTTTCATTTGAGGTACCTGGTAGTTCATATTGAAAAGAAGTGTTGAGAAAATTTCTCTAAATAACAAATTAAACAACTTTTGTTATTTGCATATTTCCCGAAACCCCAATAGGAAATCACTATTTTAATTTCTGGCCTCCCTTACAACTCCCACTCCTGCCCGTCCCTAGAAATAGCATGGCTTATTATAAGGAAGGCGTTAGTGCTAATTCAAATACCGAGTTTGGTTTAGTTCGGTTGAGTCTTTTGTGCCAAATAAAATTGTGGACTCCCGCTATAGGTTTTAGCGTATAACTCATTTATACTACCGTATACGGCAAAAGTGCATATAACAAAAGTTACTCTAAATAACAAAACGAATAACTTTTGTTATGTGCATATTTGTTGAAAAAACAATAGGAAACGAAATATCGCTACTTTTAATTTCAGGTCTTCCATATAACTCCCACTCCTGCCCGTCCCTAGAAATGTTAGTATGGCTTATTATAAGGAAGGCGTTAGTACTAATTCAAATACCGAGTTTGGTTTAGTTCGGTTGGTGTCTTTTGTGCCAAATAAAATTGTGGACTCCCTCTATAGTTTTAAGAGTATTCATTCAAGTAACTCATTTATACTTCCGTATAAGGCAAAAGAGAATATAACAAAAGTTACTCTAAATTACACAATAAACAACTTTTGTTATGTTCATATATGCCGAAAAACCCATAAGAAACGAAATATCGCTATTTTTAATTTCTGGCTTCCCTTATAACCCCCACTCCTGCCCGTCCCTAGAAATGTAAATATTATAATGTAATATCTATGTAAATATATAGATAAAGGCCACATTTGAGAAGATAACCCATCTAAATCGCCCAAATCGATATTAGAAATAATTTAAACACAGAATGTTACGCTGCAACGAATTCAAGAATGATATGCACTTAAGTGATCGAAGTCATTTCTAGCAGTTAGGTACTTAATTCAGTAGGTTTGTATGATTACTATTTTCGCAATAACGTATCCTATAATGACAACCTTTTAGACAGCACAAACATAATCATTATTCATTTCATTAGTAATTTTCTAGTTAGTTTTAGGGCAGAAGAGAACACAAACAACACACAACAAAGATTTTTTAAACCTTGGGGAAATGTACCCATTTTGGATCTCATGAAAACAGCACCAAAAACTATTTATGAAAGAAGAAGAGGGCCACTATTAACCGTGCCAAATTATTCCTAGGTTACATTTTAATTTCAGCTTCTTATTTTCTAAATACTCGCCACAATGTTAAAACGAAAAAGAAAATATCTCTATGACTTTTGATTGCTTTGTTTTATAGATGAGGAGAGATTGTACGAACACATTAGATACTCAAATAAAAGCTCGTATGGGAATAATGTACCTGACATTTGGAGTGTAGGAGCTGAGACATGCAAAGACGAGAGAGGCGAAATCCAAATAACAGTTGGAAAGCTAGAATGTGAGCCCGGGGAGAGTCATGTATTGTCTAGAGTGACTGCTAACAATCCTATCACTGAACAGTGACAAGGCTATTGTCATCAGTATCGGCTGTCAGTGCGCACCTCTTTCAGTGGCCCACTCTCTACCAAGTGCTACCTCAATATGGAGGCAGCTCTCAATCTTTGGGCATATTTCAAACATCCTCTAGCAAGCATTTCCGAGAACCAAAATATCAGGACCAAGAGGTCAGTCCTACAAATAACTTTGTGAAGTACAAGTTCATAAGCCCTAATAAATAAATGTAAGATACAGGGATGCAATTTACACCCAAGTAATTAAATTCTCTTGGAATATTAGCTTAAACAGAGCTACATTAATCCCAAGGGTTTATAGTGAAACAGCACAGAGAACAGACTTATCATATTAAAAATATCCCCAACCTCATTCCAAAACATTGAATAATATTATAAAATATCTCAATAAAAATAATAATTATTAGCGTACACCTTTTACTACTAAAGTAATTAAATTCTCTTGAAATATTAGTTTAAACAGAGCTACATTAATCCCTAGGGTTTATAGTGAAGCACAGAGAACAGACTTATCATATTAAAAATAACCCCAAGCTCATTCCATAAATTCCCACTAATTCAACAATGCATATAAAATAGCTCAATAAAAATAGTATTTATTGGCGTACATATTTTAATACTAAGTCTAATTTGGGCGGGTTATAGACAGGTTACCACATTTTTCTAACCAGAGTGGGATCAAGTATTTTATTTAATATTTTAGGCACTAAATAAATTCCTATAGCCTCGACGAGAATCGTAAACTGGACTCTAGGTTTTTCACATATTTCAAAGACAATTTATTAAAAAGTAAAAAGAAAAAGGTTTTGAAGATATTATAAAGGATTGAATTTGTAAAACGACCACAAAAATAAGATTTATTTGCACAATACTAGAAATCGTTTTTTTTTTAATTTTTTTATTTTTTTTTATTAAGAAATCTATATTAACTATTACAGAACCAACGTTTACTACATGAATTTTACATTGGGACTGTGAAAAATACATGGTTTTCTTATAAAATTTGGGTCATGATGTTGGTGAACTACATTGTCTGACAAACAGTTATTAATTTAACTTGACTCCCTAAAGTGCATTACTCTTTTTCTAACCCCATTAGCAAAACTAATGGAATCCCTATTTGAAATATAAAGTAACTAGATACACTTCCTCAAGAAATATCTTATTAGGAAAATAGACCTAGACATCCTCAGTCCTATGTATCTTTAAGTTAAACATCAATTGAAAATGATAAAATAACAGATGGGCACGTTGATGAAGCTCCGAAAATCAAATCTCTAAAATAAAACTATTTAAGTATTGCACAAAAACAGTAATTACAATATTGTGTTTCAAATTAGTTACAGAAGACCAAGAACCACAAATTGTTCTTATAATACATGTGTATGCCTAAAAAGTGGGGTAAATAGTACCAGAATTATGACCGTTCCTGTAGAGTCGTTTCGGAATACAACGAGGAACACCTATATTGCAGAGTTATGAGCAGTAAGAAATAGAAGTTATAATGTGCCAAATAAATATTTCTGTGGAAAAAAAGAAACCATGATAAAATCAGAAAAAAAGAGCTCAAAACGGCCACATACACATGAGAACAGAAGGACCATGAAAAATTAATCCAGTGAAACCCAAACAACAGCTGATTGAAGTAATGAATGCATGAAATATATTAAATAATATTTAATACATTTCATGCAGGTTCATTTAGGGATTAAATACTAATGATAGGAAATACTTCCAGTAATATATCATTTAACTCAACATCCTTACTCCTGACAGTATAATGAATTATAAATGGATGCGATTGCACTGATTTTCTTTTTACACCTCGCAATTTGGAAGCATCAAAACTAGAAGAAAAAGTTTGAAAACCCATCTCGTTTCATATTTTTTATGAAAAATAATAAGATTAGAATGCTTACGCATCATATTTAACAAAGGTTTAGCAGGCATCCATATGGTAAAAGATTTATTAAACACCACACCTGTCACCTCCCTCCATTAAACGCGTTTCCATAGGGAAAAAAAAGTATCCAGTACCTTGGTCAAACGAAAGATTTAAACGTGAAGTGAAAGCTAAAAGCTTCGTCCTAAACAAACACCAAGGACATCCAACCTGAACACACTTCAGAGAGCAAGATACATTGACTTCTTATCATCTTTCACCAGAGATACCATTCAAGTTGACAGTAAATACGATTTAAATCATTCTTTTAGCTGCATGGCATATTATTGATAAATATTATGATTTTAAATCATGTGACTTTAAAAATGGCTATCATTTTCTACTAGCGCTGAATTTATTTCTTAGTAAAAATGAGGAATTCACATTTAAATAGCACATTAGTGGAAAAAAAGAATAAATATTTATAATCAAGCATAATTTTTGTAATAATTAAAAAAATATGAATGATATATTTAGCAACATTACTCTTTTAGTAGGAACCCTTTCTCCCTTTCTAAAAACCCGTATCTCCTGTACAATTTTTTAACATGATAATATATAGTAACAATAATATTTAGCTGTATAATATTTAGTGTTCATTGAGACTGTTAAATGTGGAGTGTGGTATAGATCAAATAATCATTTTCAAGTCAGGAACGTTATCTGATGATGTGATGACAGATATACTTGCATGCATCTCACATAGTAAAATGAAGGCAATATTTGGTATTAAGCTTGGAATAAGATGATTATTGATATATTAACTTATTGTTCACGCTAGATGAGTGGGAATGTGCAACAAGGTAGATTATATACTCGTAACTCATTTTGGTCCCACTCATAATAACGTATACTATTACAGTAACTGTATCTTCAGTTGTATATTACGTTTAAAATCGAGTTTGGTATCGACCAAACATAAATTGTATCTGCTAGAATGTTAAGCGTCAATAATACCTCTCCCCCCCCCACTTACTTCCTCTCTCTCTCTCCCTCTTTCTTTCTTTCTCTCTCTCTCTCTCTCTATATATATATATATATATATATATATATATATATATATATATATATATATATAAAATTTCCCACTCCTCCAATGATGAGAACAAAAATAAAAACATATCAAAAATGAAACAAAAGAAAATGTCGCAGGTCACGGACTGACACCTTTTCCTTCGCTTCCCTACCTTCTCTTCGCCTATCCCTTTAATCTTTTCCCCTTCTTTCATCTTCTTCATCAATCCAGAGGGTAACCAGTTACTCTACCCACTTCCATTAACAAATTTTTTCCACCCCAAGATATTACAAAACCCCCTTAAAATGATACCTCTGGTATAGAACAAGGGAGATCATGGCATAGCCAGGTGTTACCTAAACCAGCCGTTATTCTTTCTTTTTTGTTATTATCACAGGATTCACTGGATTCAGAAATATATATATATATATATATATATATATATATTCTATTGTTGAGGCTGCATCGCTGGGGAGTATTATCATTGTGAGCAGTTGTCTGCTCCAGCGGTTGGAATTTTTGTCGTTCTGCAAATGTTCGATGGAAATGCGTCCATCTTCGTCAGGCAATTAACTTAATTTAATTTGAATAGCTACTTCAATCATATGGTTGGATTTTATTTTAATATGGTTTTCCATGTCTCAGAGAGAGTGACACCGTCCACGCCGTTTATCGTATTCGTTCTCTTGTTAATTTCTATAGCCTCTAGGACCAATCTTTTACCGAGATGATCCTCTCTGTGTAAAACTTTGGTCTCATCGAATTTAATTCGGTGAGAACAAATACTGGCGTGTCCTGGCTATGGCGGATGTCTTTGTTCTCTGGTGTTTCCGATCAGCCATGTGTTGGCTGACTCTTGTTGCAGTCTTTTTTCTAGTCTGTCCAACATAAACTTTACCGCAGTCATAATTACATACATATATATATATATATATATATATATATATATATATATATATATAAAATTCATTCGTTATTTGTATGAATATGCATATGTGTGTGTGTGTGTGTTTTCATATCACCTCTATTAATCTCTGATCACAATATATGAAAACTATTTTTACTTCCAACAAATAAATTTTGAAGAAGAAAGTTTTGAAGAAAAATGAAAAAAACAAAAGCATTTTATCTATGAACATCTCATTGGTGCGCATGTTATCCAATGCCTAAAGGAACGGTTAGTATACCTGAATTCATAGGCACCATAATTAACAAACATATATATATAGTACATTAAATGTTTAAAATATTCCTGAGGTCCTTTAATTGAGCATCTAAAGTGCTAATAAGGGTATCGGGACAGTTAGTCGGGTATAGTAAAGCTGTGAATTGGGTTAGCTAATGAGTAAAGAGACAATGGCGGCAGCCTGGGATAAGTTTGAAGGGATAGAGTAATTCTATTGCGGGAACGGGATATCCCTTCGCCCACTTTAGCCGGGGCTAAACTAACGCCAAAACCACCATTAATTTAGGGAGGGGGAGTTTAACTTTCCGACAATAACTCCTGCACTTGCTTTCCACTCCTCGTGGATGAGTTACTGCAGGCATGATAAGAGCTGGCTCACTGATAAGTGGTCGGACTCCTCGCTCCAGAACCATCCTATTTTACTTCTAGAATTTTTAAATATTTTCTTTTTGCTATAAAGTTCTGATTTAAGGAGTTTTTCTTCAAAAGGAAATAACCTCATCAAGAAATCCCGCAGGGCAGTAAATATCCTTATCCATTAACCACTTTCAAAACTTTATTATTTAGAAGGAAAAACGCTAGTATCACTGTTAAGTATGGAACTCGGTTTTTTTTTATTATTATTAAACTATATATTAACGTCCACTTTTTGCAACTAAGGCTAATTGGGACGGGTTATCTACAGCTTAACACCCTTTTCTAGCCAGGGTAGAACTAAGGATTTTATTTAATGAATTCCGTCTCTGAATAAATGCCTTTGCCAAGGCGGGAATCGAACTCGCCACTCTACGTTTACCATGTGAGATTAAGGCCAACGGCTCGGCATTTAAATTTATTGTACCGATCAAATAAGCCAGAATCCTTTAAAGCAAATTATGCACTGATTGATGACATCGCCAATAATAAAAACAATTCGTTTTTCATGCTATATGAAAAGCTAACTTACGGCTGGAAAAATACAAATATCTTCGTTAATTTTCTATTCCTACATGGTCGCCATTAAAAATGTTTGATCCGACTCATAATAACATATAAATATTTTTATTTTACGCCGTTTATAAACCTACACTTCTATTTGTCCGATTTCAGCCAAATTAACGAACTTAATTTTACATAAAACATATGAATAAGATTTTAGTAGTGGTCAAAGAAATGGTACGATAATCACGTCAGATGTACCACCTTTTTATTTATTTATTTTACGTCCACTTTATGGAACTAGGCTAATCGGGACGGGTTATCTAAACGTTACCATCCTTTTCTAGCCAGGGTGGGCCTAAGGAGTTTATTTAATGAGGCCGTCATTAAATAAATTTCCACTGCCCAGGGCGGGATTCGAACCCGCCACTCTAGGTCTGCCATGGGAGATTAGGACCAACGCCCTAACCCGCACGGCCAACCCGAGCCCCGATGTACCACCTTAATAGGTCCCTTTAGAAAAAACTTGGTAAAACATTTAGCATTAGGATCTAATTTTGGCTGTTATTGGGACGTTAAATCCTGGTCTGAGGTCCAAATGAAATTCAAGATATGCCTGACTAATTATTAGGTACACCTAATTGCTTTCAGGTGTACATGAAGGAATAAATATATAATTCTAATTAGAGATATTGCCAATCACCATCGATGTGGGGCACAAACCAAATAAAATAAAATAATTGCTTTTATTCATGCATTTTCTATACAATTGGTGGCTAACATACGATTCCAAATAAATGAATAAAGAAAAAGGAACAAAGGAATGAGAAAAGTAAACGCGTGACTAAAATTCACTAGTCTATCAGTTTCAATACGTCACCTAACCTTCGAGTGGAACTTAAACAAGAGGCCATTACTTACAGATAAGCGGGTTAGGTAGAGAGGTAGGTGCATTGTAGAATTAAGCACGCCACCTATCGGCAAGCAGCCTAACGGCTTATCTATACAACAGCTGATTGGCTACCCTATACAGAATACACCCTTATCACTCACACAAGTAATCAACCCACCTATATGTTTAATTGCTCAACCATATACTTAGTGTTTATAGATACTATTTAGCTCATGATTTATATCTTGCTAGTAAATTAATACAATATAACAAAAGTCCGTCACGCAGGGGCTGCGTAAACTAAGCAGATTTCCCACGTGAAGTTATACAATAGAGAAATTTCACGAGAGCCGTCAAGGAAATGGCCGAACTAGCTTTTGGCGGGGAAGTCACTCTCGTCCGTAGGGCGTTAGCCGCCCAGGTTTAATAAAAATGCGAATATCTCGGTTAATATTCAAGATAGAGAATAAATGTATAGAACAATATTTATAGTAAATTTAATTTGCAATAAGATTGATTCTTAATACTTTTTCGATCCGACGTATAGTAACGGATATATTTCGAATTTTCGAAAATCCTCCCCTCTAAACCCCCCCCTCCCACTAGTCCGATTTCAGCCATTAACGAACTTGATCTTTCTTTTTACATAAAACGACTAAATATCGAGTTTGGTAACGATTAAACAAAAATTGCGACCGCTAGAGTGTTAACAGAATATATATATATATATATATATATATATATATATATATATATATATATATATATACAGACTTGAAAGAACCTTATTTTCGTCATCTACTAGGTAGGATCGATGGACATTTGAAGAAAAATTTCGAAAATTCCGTCATGAGTACAACCTCAATAGCTGATTTCCCTTAGGGGAAATCTGCTAAAAATTATAAAATTCCAAGACGAACTCCTGTAGGGAAAATGTACTGACTCTTAATTCTAAAAAAAAAGAGGAAAGTAAGAATAAATATAATAAAATCTCTTCAAAAAAACTAACAATATAACGTTTATTCAAAGTTCAGAAAATATCAATTATACCATGAAGAAATTCCTAAGGTAAATGGGTAATACTTATCCATTAAGGTAACGCTGAAATAGTCATTAATGTTTGTATTTCATTTGGAGTCAGATCTCCAATACCACATCTCAAACTTTAAATTCTATCCCATGTACGGAAAATTTGAACCTAAATTCGAAATTATTGTGTGACAATAAGAATAGGAATTACAAAGTTCCTTTCATAAACACATTTACATCCATGGAGGGTTAAAGTAGAATACATTAAAACATTAATATAACTTTATAGCAATCTAGCGGTTAGCTTAATCTATTAACACGGCTATAATAATAACTCCAACACGACATTATTTGCACTAAACGCCAGAATTATTCAAGTATCTCAGGACATACTTGTGAATGAATTAAAAATTACTCGATAAGAGATAAATGTATATTTTTTATATAATGGGTATGCATTTTATCAGGAGTGCCGAACAAAACATAAAGCAACATATTTATTTGTTTACTAGATGTGAGGAAAGTAGTAGAACATGAATGACTTTCAGCACTAGCTCAACAATTCTTCTATTTTTTTTAGTGATGAAAAACGTAGTGGAAAATACGATTATTAAACAGTTACTTCAAAAGTTTGTCTAAATAGCAGCCACGAGAACCAAGGTTTTAGTAGTCATTACGTATTAATTTCGTAACTTTATATAATGGAAATTTTTGGAAGAGCAATTGTCTAAGAATACCCTTCCTATGTAGTGCAGCCATATACATTTTCCATTCTCTAACGGGTTTTAAGGTAGAAGAGAATACTGTAACGGAGATTGCCTGGAGCTCCTGGAATACGCCTATTATGAATATAATGAGAACATTCTCCAGAACTATATTATATACATGCACAGGGCAACCTTTAGCCGGCACCCGAATATTTCTACTTAAGCTTCTGTTCTCATTTTACCACCCTCTAACATTAAATTTCGTAACGACGAAAATATGCCGAGTTATAATAATACTTAAAGATTTTAATGAAAGAATGGATAAAGTGACGTTTTCATTTCATTTATATTGTATTTACAATTATAAATATAACGTGATAAAACATTTTACGGGTAAATTAATGAACTGGCATATGAGATTCAAATGTCTTAGTAATAGAATAATATGATATTATGGTTTCAAAATGTATTAATCAGACTTTTTAAATCATATTTTCTTTTGCGGAAGAGAAGAAACTAGCAAAAAGAAAAGGCCACTAAACATATTTTATAACTAGGCTATTCCAGTGTGAATATTTTCAACGTAAATGAATTATCGAGGTTTTTGTACTGTGTATGAACTAGAATTGAATAGCTACGAGAGATACAATGTAAAAAAAAGACATGAGTTGTAATCATAAGCAATAAAAACTATCACCGTATCAGGGTATTGTTTACATCATTAATTAAAACTTTAGGTAAAATGACTAAAAGAAATGAAAATAAATAAATTTTAGGTGTGCAGAAAATAGTCTACATGCACACACACATACACACATATAGGTAGCAGAAGCATATAAAAAGCAATGAAGGCCAGTAAGAACTAAATTAACAGTAACTAACTAAATAATCAGGTTAGAATGTATACAATGGGTTTCAAAAACCAGCGAGAGAGAGAGAGAGAGAGAGAGAGAGAGAGAGAGAGAGAGAGAGAGAGAGAGAGAGAGAGAGAGAGAGAGAGAGAGAGAGAGAGAGAGAGCACATGTCAGAATTTATTTTACTCTGATATGTTTTTAATTAAAATTACCAACAAGACCTAAGACGAGACAGAATCTCTGCAGCGTTCCCTAAGTCCATTTATCGAATAATCTTTGGTAGTCTAACGGGCTCCTTTTTAATTCAAGCTATTAACAATGTTTTTATTCATTTAAAACTAATACATTTTTGAAACATTTAGGTATTAGGACTATACTGCACGCAATATGATGAACAAACCACTTTGATGAAATGAAATATTTGTACTCTGTTTGGCTGGTCGGAATAATCGCAGAGTAATCATGGAACTAGTAAAACGTACCCATTGTTTTTTGCAATCACCTAAATATTATCACAGGGGAATTGTAATCCTCGGAGCGTTAAAGCCATTTAAATCTTCAATGAACTTCTATTTATTTTCAATTTTTGGAGGCATTGGACGGACAAACCTCCCACACTACGGGACTTTCGATGCTCTCTAAAAGAAAAGCAATTTACAGAAAACAAGATACGACCAAATAAGCCGGGAAAGTTGTTTTAAGCTTATTCGATGGGGTTTCATTCTGCTACTTGATATTAGATTTGCACCAGTGATGTTGTTTTCCCTTGGCTTTACAATCGACCACCTCAAGTGAGTCTTACACGGTATTATTCCCGATTAGCTACTGAATACAATTCATGCAATACGTGAATTTACTGTCTGAACTGGAATCACTCCATTTATATCAGATAGTTAAAATAATTGTTGGCATTCATTTAATAATGAGATGTTCCAGACAGATAAAGGCGTGCTCCCATACGCCACGACTTTTCCAGTTACGCTAAAAGCCAATTGCCAGATTAACCCCATAAATACTCGAAAGAAAATCACTTAGGCTACAAAGCGCACACACAGAGAACTCTGTTCAAACGAAGGAGGCCTGCCTGTAAAGTAACGAGGGCCAATTGCAAGAGGTGAGAAAGGCATAGGCGGGATCTATTCCAGCCTCTAGAACTAATTAAAATGGAGGGAAGGCTTGCTAACTCCAGCAGTTTGAGTTACCTTGCAAGGCATCCTCCCTTCGTTATGGCTCACCTCAACTTCAATTATCTACAGAATCTATGCAACGTTTTGTTACCGCGAGATAACCTTAGGGAATCTTATCTTGCAAGGCTTCGCAAACCCGAACCAATTAATAACCCCAACACCCAACTTGTGCAACAGCACTTTCAATGGGTTTAAACCCTATTTTATAAACTGTTTCAGCGGTAAAGAAAATGCTTCTTTTTTTCTTTTTTTGTGTGAGCATGTAATGAATAAAATGTTTCCCACTTCCATTAAAGTCCTGTACACATATGCTTGTAATCCACCATTGAAGTTTAAACGAAATACCGGATGCAATTATGACGTAATTTTAAAACTACTACAGCTATAACAATCTGCAATTTGGAGAGTTTATTTAATAAGTAAAAAGTTCAAAAATGATAATTATAATTGATAAACGACACAGTATTCCACAAAAAAAAGGAACAATATAAACAACAACAAATAATAAATTTAAATTACTTATTAACATCCAATTTTTACAACTATGGCTAATTAGGACGTGTTATCTACTGGTTGCCACCCTTTCCTAGCCAGGGTGGGAATAAGGATTTTATTTAATGACTTCACATCACTAAAAACATTACTGTTGCCCAGGCGAGGATCGAATTCGCCAAGGTTTACCATATGAGATTGAGGTCAACGCTTTAACTCACATGGCTAACCTGAGCACCCCAGGTAATAATAAATGAAATTGTTCGTTTACTGAATTACTAATATTTTAGAACTGTTCATCTACTATTCTGCATGCTGTTTCTCAACGGTTCTAGCTGAAAAAATGATAAGGTTGCAAAGAAACCACGAGAAATTAAATTAACGTCTAATTTTTGCAAATAAGGCTAATTTGGGCGGGTTATCTACAGGTTACCACCCTTTTCTAGCCAGTGGAGGACTAAGGGTTTTATTTAATGAATTCTGTCCCTAAACAAATTTCTATTGCCTAGACGAGAATCGAACTCGCCACTCTAGGTTTGCCATGAGGAAACCACGAGAAGACGAAGAAATAGAAAGTTGAAAGACACATTATACATCAGGAAAAGTAGTTTGTGACCTATCCTTCCCAAAAGTAGAAATACGTTGGAGCTATAGTAACCTCTATCAAGAAGCAATTCAATCAAATCGAACATAGAATAAAGAGTGCATAGTCACATCACGTAGAAACACTTCGATGGTTGAATATCTTGATTGAAACCTCTTCAACTAAAGGCACAACGAAGGCATGATTTCTTGACGGAAAGTTCTTTAAGTAAGAACACTACGAAGAATGGTTTTCTTTGTTGGAATTTCCGTAATTAAAGACACTGCGAAGGAGAGAATGAAAGATGTTAAGACATTTCTGCGAGTTCTACTACTATAGCAACGTGATAATTCACATACTGGCAGCCCTAAGGCAGTCTCCAAACAACACATTGTACCTATCATTTGGATAAGAACTCTTGTTAAACTCAAATATTCATTAAAAAATATGATTGCATTAATGAGAATTATGTCTTAAGCTATACAAAGCAGCACATGGTTTAAGAGTGTGGGCTTAAGATGTCACCAGTGGGGCTGGTAGAGTTGGATGTTCCTCTAATTAAAATGTCCCAGGGCATAGAGACGGGCATCTTGTTAAAACTACCCCCACTCTTCCTGTGTAAACTAAACCAGTTCCTTCCTCTGCACTAACTAACCCAATTAACCTTTCCCCCTCAATAAATAATTATTTTACTAAGAGCACCTAAGAATAACGCCATGAATTTAGGTTACTTGCCGGCCAACCACCTTCCTGTGTGGATATAAAAAGAAAGAATTTGTTACAGAAACGAATGACTCTTCCATTTAAAAATTAAATTAAAAAAAATCACGTGATTTCTATCAAATTCAACTGACTTTCCTTTTCTATTTACCCAATTGATTTTGACTTGGGTATTCGAGATAATCGCATTTCAATATCATTTTATAACAGTAACATACAAGGAGAACTATCAACGTCAGACCTTCTTATTCTTCTAATTCTTATACTCTTTCAGTCACAAAAGAGATCTTTCGAGGTCAGAGCCACATCATCAGTGCTCCAATAGCTCGAACTAGAGGTATACTGATGATAAAATTCTATAAATGATCAGAAGAGTATCTTTAATATTAGGAAATCCTGACAAGAACCCCCTGCAAAGTAAAGCCAGGGGAAGATCTTGCTATCGATTTAAACGCCTGAAATCAATTAAATTAAATTAATAAACGTAATTATTTTATATGTCCGGTTAACTAAAACAATATTCTCGAATCTCGATTCCTTACGGACCACTGTCAGCGAATACCTGACCAGCCCATAAAAGTATTTATGTATGTCAATTCCAGTGAAGAGGGAAGTTCCATGATTTGTGATTTCTAATAGGAAAAAGAGTCAAATATAACAGCGAGGAGAATTTCAGTAATATTTTGGCGAGATAGAATCAGCATCAAAGGAGATATGTTATGACAGAAAAAAAAAAAAACCTCATATTTAGTTGACCAACCTATAAAAGTATTTATGCATGTCAATTTCAGTGAAGAGAAGTTTTGTAATATTTTGGCGAGATAGCAGCAGCTTCAAAGATTTGTTATGGCAGATAAAACCCTCATATTTAAGACCTTGCCGGTTTCGAAAAATTATTAGTTTGTCATCGTCAGGAAAATAAACTAATGCTGTGTATCATATTGCCTATATATTAATGAATCATTAACTAGATCTCACTAAAAAGGGATGCCTAAAATATGATAAAACTGCATGCTAGGAGGACGATTAGCACGGGTATAAGGGGAGGTTAAACACGTATTTACTGGCCTCTTTAAAAGGCTTGCTCGAAATATCTATACAACAGGTACAGATATTACCTGTCTCTTTATTTAGTACCATAACTATATAATAGTGATACATATTTGAATTTTATTAGATATGAAGACAAATTTCCTAAGGACTTTATTTTACGAAAATATTCATATGCATGGAATATTCTATGACTTAACTGACGGAGAGGTGGCTGCTGAGAACAAGCATTTGGGCTACAGACATGGGTAACCTATACCAAGCGAACCCTGACGGTAGGTACAATAGGAAGGATAGAACGAGGAAACATTGTGGGAGTAATCAGGTTAATACCGATGGAAACCACTAATTGGGACATGCAACCTCCCTACCCAAATCCTACCCCTTTGTTCCACCGGAGTCTATTCGATCAGATACCGCTCACATTCCGCACAGCCGAACCCAAAATAAATCCAATAACTCATCGGCCGCCCCTCATAAACTCTAATATCATTTGTATGTATCAGCGGCTACAATTACTGCAATCCTGCTGTGATATTGAATTTTTAACTAAATTGCGTACCTTCAAACCACAAAATAAGAGAACAACATTTCAGCTCACGTACACACCTTAGTTGTGAATACATACAGGATCATAGCTTTCAATTGTATTGCCATACAAACATTTTACATATGGATGTAAATTCCTGTAATAACGATGACAAAGCTAGAGTGATTCCAAACCACTGCAGAGTCCTAAATGAGTTCATAAGCAATTCATGTGCAAAAGTAAAAATAATTTAAATTCAATAAAGAAATATACCCTTTCACCAAGACACTGTCATTCAATATTATCAAGAATATAAATAATGGACTGGTATTGAACAAATATATGTATGAATATGTCCAATGAATAGAAATGGAAAGTAATTGTTTTAATAAAATAATAATTGAGTAATTTAATCAAATAATGAATAAATAAATATTTTAATTCGATTGATTAGGTGTAAATTACATAGGTTTGATAAAATACGAATTCATATGCTCAATGGGCATACAAATCTAGAAATCCTAATTATAAAAAAGAAATGTAGATGACTTCCTTGTATTAAATTAAATATATGAAATATATTGCTGATATTCATACAGAATGACAACACATTGTATAACCTTGCTTATTATATGCATAATAGAGAATAACATGTCTTTTTATCAAAGGTTCATTCAAATTTTCTATATCTATAATAGAGTCAGAGAAATTATCAATTTTTGATTTTCGCCCTGGCCTAAATCGCTCCTTCTCCTTAGTCGATTGTAAAGTGAGAGGAGGTTCACAGCTACATGTTACATTTCTAAATATGAATATGTCGGAATTCAAGCATACGCGTACGCTCACGGAAACATGTCTAGATTCAGGGATGGTCAAAAAGGATTGTAATGAGAAAGCCAAACAATTTAATCGATTAAAATACATTGTACAAATAAGTAAATTAAGCCAATTAACTGCAAAATCGTATATTTTAGCTTCAAAACAGACAAGGCATTGACAGGGCAAATATTCATAAAACAAAATTATTTAATTATTGGCTAAAAACATTTCATCAAAAACTAACGAAAACTGGCAAACATTTTTAGTTACTGTATTACAGTTCATCGTGAAAGGGCTCAGAAACAAGGAACGATAAAAAGCAGGGGAACCAACTTTACGCAAAGTCTTGCATTCTACCAAGAAGTTTTTATGGGAAGGTTGTCAACCTTGGCAGAAGAACTCAGCGCTATATTATGTTGTTGAACTATATAGGCGCCTATTAGCATAAGCTATGTTTATGATGTGTTGTCAGCAAGCATGTGGAGTGGCTGATACAGTATTCATAAAAAGTGTACCTCTTCGTAGCCCGGACTCCCAGGTAGAATACCTAAGCATATTGCGTGTCTACCTAAGGGACAAATAGACGCAGGAAGCTTCATCTGAAGGTGTTAGTTATATTCTCATCCCCCCCCTCACACCGTGGCACAATATCTTGAACTCGGGATGCTTTGGAAGCCCTGATGTACTTTTTTTTTTCATAGGCGAATTGATTAAGCACTACTTCAGGGGTAAATGTGAGTAGCGGATTAAGAAGGGCTGTTTCGGTTGAAAAAGGATTTTTTTTTTCCGGTTCCATTATCATGCAAAAGGTCCATTACTGGCTTTACATTTATTCGATACATACCTAGAGGAGAGGTATACCAACAAATAAAAGGGAATGAAATGTCCCATAATAAAGCTATAAATTCATTACGCTTGTAAGTAATCTAAAAAAAAAAAAACAATAGACCTTTTATAACATTACAGAGAGATCCATTTATCACATCGCTTGCAAATAAATTCGTATGGGTTTACATAAGTGTATGTAAATAAAACTGAATCAATGCTATAATGAACAAAAACAGAGAGAGATAATGGTAGAATTTCCCGATCAGTTTAATGATACCAGTATGAACGAGTGGGTATTGGTAGAAGGTAGGTGGGGAGAGAGAGGGTAAATAGTAAAAGCAACTTAGATAGGGATCTCCAAGCTGGAAACTCTTTACGGCTCAATTCAAGCCTTTAACCTAAACCCCCAGCTACAATAATGGCCACCATTACTAACAGCTTTCCAAATACTCCGACCGGTCTCTCCACTAGATAAGTTCCCTACTTCCGTATCATTATTATCTTATTCTCCGGTAATACTTCTGATGAATATTTCCTTAGGGAAGTACGCTATTGCGGAAAGTCTTAGAGCACTTTAAGTCAACGGAAAGCCTTTAAGTCTACACCAGTAGGCGAACTCGCCAAATCAGCTACTCAAAAGAGAACTTACGACAAAACATATTGCACACACCATATTCAAGACCAAACAAAACATATAGATACTCAATTCATGAAAGAAATCTTGGTTTGTCACTGCTGACAACAAACTTCGAGAACTGACACATTTACTTGGTGAATGACCTTCCTCAAAAAAGCTACCAGAAGAGAAGAAGTAATTTTAACGAAGTTAAGAATTGGCCATTCACGATTGATTCACACTTACTGGAGAAGACGAACCCTGCGGCCAACACTGTACTGAGACTTACTACAAAATATATACTAACTGACTGCTATCTAAGGACTCGCATAGACCTGCCATACACTGGCTGAATTACTACATGACCGAAGCCAGCATATAGACAGCTTACTACACTACTTGAAACATAACAACATTTTCAAAATATTATAATGGACAAAAATATTTGCATAAATGATCATACTTGCGTAAATATGATAAAGTGATGATAAAAATTTAACTGATATATCGCTCAATCGCCCCAGTCGCGAAATGCGATACTGTAAGTATAAATAAACCTCATTCCTCTACAAATACATTTAAATAAAATAAAAGAATCATGGAGGACCAGTAATTCAAACATTAAAAAAAATGTTAGCTTATTTATTGGAATATTATTCCGTTATTTAGAAATAAAAAGCAAACAAGGCAAATCAACAATTTTTCATAACGGCTTGTCTTTTATTTATTTGATGAGCTCCGGAACGAGGCGATGGTCGCTCATTATCATTTATTTTCATTCACTAATTTAAAACGTTATAATAAAGACAAATGTCCGCAAAGTTATCAAAACATAAAATAAAATATAGCGAAACATAATTGAGAACGAGTTAAATTGAAACTAAGTAAAACACTTAATTTTGCAAAAAATCCTCGAATGAAAAAGTCTAAGGCACAAGTTTAAAAATGTATTTTACACTCTTGTTCACACAAACACACGCACGAATTAGTAACGTAATTTGAGTGAAATAAATAAAACGCAGAGGGGGAAATGAGTAGAGTAGGTGTGATTTAGAGTCTCTTGTAAATGTCCATTGTATTCTGTACTTGTTTTGGGCGGTACATATACATCGACATTATTCCTATTCTTTTACCATTTTTAATAAAATATTTCTTAAACAAAATATTCTATAAAAAATGCTTAAAAAATCTTTAAACAAATATTCTCGCTGTTACCTGTTCCCTATATTACCGTTTAAGAATGTCAAAACGATGTAGCTTAATGACATCAACTGAAATTATATAAACAACGCTCTTAATGTTTAGGATATGATAGGAAACGGATAAATTCTATTAACACAGAATGTAAAAATAATATTAAAAAGAGCTTCAAATTATCTGCAGACTTTTAGCAGAATTTCACAATTTCTCATAATGTGTATACGTGTATATGGCTTTAATAACAGGTCACAGTTGAAGAAAAAGAAAATTAAAAACATTTATCCCACAGGTATTGGTTAATAAATTAACAATTCGAAGATGTTTCAGTTCTTATAATCCTTTTCATTAAAATTTAATACAAAATAATTAAATTTAAATTAAACATATCAAACATTATTTCACATAAAATAAGGGAGTTCTCAGAAAGAGAAAAAAAAATAGGCGGGCAGAATATAAGGGGAAAAAGACGGAGGCGAATGAGCATGAAATATGCTCCAATACTACAATGAAACAAAAAAAATGGGCGAAAAAAAACTCCGGCAAGAAGATTGGAAGGTCAGGAAAAACTCTGAAGAGTACAAGGGAGAGAGGGGGGAGAGAGTGTGAGAGAGAGAGGAGAGAGAGAGAGAGAGAGAGAGAGAGAGAGAGAGAGAGAGAGAGCAAGAAGGGTCGGAGATAAAAAGTAGTAGAGAATAATCGATACAGGGGAGTCTGAACCCTTTTATTCCCATTGATAAAGAAGCCAGGAGCGGAAACTTAGATCTGAAGGAGGAAGGCTTGATTAGAGAGCTTAACACTCTCTTATCTTCAACCCCACTCCAAAGGCCCTCAGAATTATTTCCCTTAATTTTACTTAAGATTATACTCCCTATTTTAATAACGCGGTAGAATGTTTCATTAAAGGAAAATAAATGAAATTATTACTAAAGTTAGAAATAATATTATTCAGTTTGCCAAATTTCTTTTAATCGAGAGAAAAACCTAGAGCTCGATACCCGCCTGGGTGGAATTTAGTGACGGCTCTTTCAATGAAATCCTTAGTCCCACCCGGGCTACAAAAGGGTGCTAACCCATAGACAACCCGTCCCAATTAGCCTTTGTTGCACATAATGGACATTAATAAATAATATTTGTAATAATGTGTGAAAAAGTATAAAATATATTTAAACAAATAAAATCAGTAAACTAAAAATATGGAATCAAAAAGAAAGGGAGCCATTTTCAAACAGTCATTCAAACCAGAGCAACCCAGGGAGTTCAATAATAACAATACACTCAACATCCCAGTACAGAACAACATATCCCCGTACATACTGAAGTTCCCCAACTTTATACTATCCCAGAAGGTTAAATAATATATACAATCATATCTTCAGCCTTTATACTAACTCAAGGTGTTAATAATACATTCAACTCCAAACTTTATACTGTATCAGAGGATGTCGATATGTAACTTACATTTTCAACCTTAATACCCGAGGACTTAATTAATGATACATATACATAACACCGAATGTCATACTACATTTCCCATAATTCTATATATATAGCCCCGAACTTCATACTATTCCATGAGATTAACTAATAATTTGTATATCCCAACAAAATTCCATTATATTCTACGGATGATGTTCAAGTGAATTATTGTTCATGTATTTCTTGTTTTATTACTGGCTTAGAATGTTTTCCACAAGTATAACAGGTGGTAATAACGTGACTCAAAATACTGCAAATCCCTTCAAATACAATTTTAGGTAAAGGCAGGTGAAAAGAGGGGGAGAAAGAGTAAAAGCGAAATATCTGATTGGAAGAGACAGGCTCGAACAAGGAGAGAGTGTTAGCCCCGCTCCTTTATCTTCCTTTCGCTTCATTGATACAAATGAAGATGGCGGGAGGTTCTTCCCACTCACTAGCCAACCCTATCTATTTCTCCATTAGCACTTTACGTTTCATTTAATGAAGTCAACAGAAAAGAGCATATCAGGCTGAAAAGAAATTAATAAGCGTTCTTATGGAGTTCAACTTAAACAGCATATCAAACGACAAATCATGGATAATGCTAATTGTGACATTAATAGATTTTCATATTAATAGGAGACTTATAAACATCCAGTAGTAAAGTAGAAATAATAAAAATCGATAGATTGCTCAGAAATACACTCCAATTGAAGAACTGGAGGGGAGCTAGCCAAATGTAGGCATTCCAAATTGGAGGATATTAATATTATTGAAGTATTTGTGGACAGTGATGGTAGCTGGTATGGCGAAACAGAATGGGATTATTATATCATTCAAACATATCATACGGTCCTTGCTTAACTTGTATCATCAGGCCTGCTATTTGCTTAACTTGTATCATCAGGCCTGCTAATTGCTGTACTTGTATCATCAGGCCGACTACTTGCTTAACTTGTATCATCAGGCCTGCTACTAGCTATACTTGAATCATCAGGCCTGCTAATTGCTGTACTTGTATCATCAGGCCGACTACTTGCTTAACTTGTATCATCAGGCCTGCTAATTGCTGTACTTGTATCATCAGGCTGACTACTTGCTTAACTTGTATCTTCAGACCTGCTACTTGCGTAACTTGTGTCATCAGGCCTGCTACTTGCTATACTTGTATCATCAGGCCTGCTACTTGCTATACTTGTATCATCAGGCCTGCTACTTGCTATACTTGTATCATCAGGCCTGCTACTTGCTATACTTGTATCATCAGGCCTGCTAATTGCTGTACTTGTATCATCAGGCCGACTACTTGCTTAACTTGTATCATCAGGCCTGCTACTAGCTATACTTGTATCATCAGGCCTGCTACTTGTTTAACTTGTATCATCAGGCCTGCTAATTGCTGTACTTGTATCACTAGGCCTGCCAGTTGCTAAACTTGCAGCATCAGGCCTGCCAGTAGCTAAACTTGTAGCATCAAGCCTGTTAGTTACTTAACTTGTAGCATCAGATTGAAATATGGTCATTCTCCTTCATATATCGTGAAATACTAAATTTCAATAAGTCTAAGCAGTTCATTATGCCAAGCGTCAAAGTGCAAATAAAGCTCTCCGTGTGAAAAGTCCAATGTTGCAAACCTTCGAACACTTTGTGACAATAAACTTCTGCCGCTACTTTCTCGATGGCCTATTAACATTACTATAAGTAAGGAAAGCAAGTTCTGACTGATAACCCAATCAAAGGATTTTGGTAAAAACAGGAATAAAAAGAGAGCATTTTTAAATTGCAAAATCTAGAAGCATTGATTGAGAAAAAGTTTTCAGCAGGGACGAAAGTGTCGAAGCAAAGAAGACTTATGCAGCGTAAGGAGGAAGCCGCCAGAGTCCTGAGAAAAAAGAGGAAGGTGGGAAAAGGGGAAGTCCGGGGCTTAAATTTGTTGTAAGAAACAAGAGATAAGGGATGGAAAAGTCCCTAATGACGAACCAAGTTAGGACCAAGGGTGGGAAAAGTGAGGGGGGGGGGGCTTCCGATAATCCACCGTTCACTCCCTCTCTCTCCCTTCAACTACTTACCGAATATCACTCCCTCTCTCTTTTATCCCAAATATAAAACTCACACAAGCAGCGAATTTCACCCTGAGTAGTTACTCAAAACTTTATCGGTTCTCTTCATGAATAAGGGAATGTTTTTATTTAGGCTCAACTCAAGCATGGGATTTAACCTGCATTTTAAACTTTTTTTATTACATACCGTTTCCTACCTGGCTAATCTCTACGTTTTCCACCAAATCCTTTGATTTATGTTAAAAGAATACTCTTTATTTCAGTATTATAATTTTTTTCTTTTTAATATGCCCATTACTAATGCGGTCTTATGTACTCTTACCAAAACCCGACAATATGCACTGTGCAACTGATATTGAAAATTAAGCGTTAATGTTTTCAAATCTTTATCCCATAATTCAGTCCAAGATATCAAGAATGAAGTCAACATATTTACCAAGCCTCAGATTTCTGAAGGACTTCTTGGATACGTCATAATACTCGTATTTTAAGACTGTAACAATCGAAACTTACCTGTAACAGAGAAAAAAACAATATATTAATTTTTACAAATATAAAAGTGTATAATTAATTTTTAAAAAAAATGATTTATTAAAGTCCACCACAAGCCGCCAGGACTAATCGGGACGGCGTATCTGCAGGCTAAAACCCTGCCAGGCATGGGAATGAGTTTTTATTTAAAGAGTCCATAACTGAATAAATCAACCCCACTTCCTTAGCTTATTAATTAATTAGCCGACAACATATATTATTTATAAACGACACACACGCACACATATATATATATATATATGCGTGCATACATTACAATGGGAAATCAGAAGTTATGTACAGGGCCACCCTCCTCAAGCCACGGCGAGAGGGAGGAATTCGCCACCAAATGAAATCCTTTTGCCCAGTGAATTAAAACAAACGCTTTGACTAAAATAACCTGAGACCCAAATATTTAAGCTCTCATACAATAAAAACGTTTAGAAAAACACTAAATCCTTTCTTCCTGAAATGTTTAGTTGAATAAATATTCCTGATTTTATAATGAAAGGCGCAACCATTAGCATTACAGCAGAGTAATTGCTGCAACATTCCGTTTAAATGAGACAAATTCAAAATAACTCTAAATTGACATCCAATCTGCGAACGGGAAAATAAATAGCTCAAAAAAAGAACAGTAATCTGATTGACGTCTAGTGCGTATCACACCGAACAATTTGATTTTAGCTGAAGTTTGTCAATAGATCACATGAAAGGGGAGTCAAGAGTGCTCGATGTGACAGAATGAAATCAAATAATAACGGATAAATGAATTCTGTGTGAGGGTTGGTTTGAAGAGGGGTTGGCCGAGACGGTTGAAAAGGCTACCTCCAGAGAGTATGGCTCGCGAAATTAATTCCCCAGAATTAGACTGTGACAAAACTTAATAACCAACTCTCTGAATTGATTTAAAGACCAAATGCCGCCTTTAAAAGTTGATACTCCCCCCCCCGCCCCCCCCATCCCGAAATCCACTTATAGATTATCTAAACCCTTTAATAAAGGAAGGCGTTTTCAATTAAAAGCCCAATTTCGCCCCGGAAATTGACCAACCGAATTCCCTCACTCAAGCGACAATAAGCTCCGAGCTGAATTAAATTAAATGGTATTAATATTAAAATAGCTGTTGTTATACCTGGCAATATGGACTGATTTCGGTAAAACCAAAGTAAAATAAATCTATGCTCTCCAAACTCCATATTCCTTACTCAGAAAAACGTTTTGGAATAATGTGGACATTTAATGTACAGGGAAAATAGTCCATCCAGAGTAAAATTCAGCTACTTTCAGTGAACCACGTTCACATCCTTAGAGTTGAAGGCATATAATAAAAACATTACAGCCACTTCATAGAATTCATCATTATGAATTTGCTGTAGTGTTCCGTCGAGAATTCGGAAGTGAGGACTGCGACCAGAGTCGTGAAGTTATTAAGTCTTAAAATCCTGTTATATATACCCAGCGAGGATTTGGGCGAGTTTTATATTCAACTTGTTTTAAAACTTGATTTTTTAAAAAATCAAGATTCAAAATAGTTATTTTTATTTATTGAAACAAACATTTACTTATCACAATATTAATTTCAGAGGTGTGGACAACAGAAATTTCTTCAAAAATATCTCTTATTACTAATACTCATAATGTCTACCTCCTTCATTCAATAGAAGGAAAAGTTAATACTAATTTTTAAAGCGAATATCCAAAGGGAATAAATCCACACAAACGTACCGTTTAACACAAAAAAAAATTATCGAAGAGCAAAGGAAAATATCAAAAACTGATACCAGTTTAATGTTCAAAGCTCGTGACAACAACATGAAGAAATATAAGGTTTAATAAAGAATTGAATGAAGTAGAAGTTACATAACGAAATCAATTCACGGTATCCTACAAATCTATTTTTCGAAGTAATAATTTTTC
>CM032228.1:210475000-210520000 GCA_019009955.1 Riptortus pedestris | reverse complement strand
AAAAAGAAAAATTAAAACACATAGGTAGGTATAATACTTCTCTAAAGTAATACAATAATTTTGGTGATTGATAAAATAAATAATTTGGCTAAAATTAGTATATCAATAAACAATGAATTACATTCTAGTTAAAATATCTTACTCAACACTGGGTGATCTTCAAATTTGATATAAGTAGTCTTAAATTAATAGAAACAAAAATAAAAATAAAGAAATAGAAAGAAAGAAAATAAAATAAAAATAAACAAGAACATAAAATGTCATTAATCTGCTTATATACAAGAAAAAAATAAATAAATAAAAAAAATAATAAAATAAAATAAAAATATAATAAGAAGT
Source organism: Riptortus pedestris (assembly GCA_019009955.1). Lineage (NCBI taxonomy): Eukaryota > Metazoa > Arthropoda > Insecta > Hemiptera > Alydidae > Riptortus > Riptortus pedestris. The sequence goes on along the minus strand of CM032228.1, from coordinate 210,519,661 downwards.
AAATGAAATAAAAATTATATGTATAATAGACAAATTAAAGAGACAATTCATCTAAATCATCAACCAATTCCGAATGCACAATATTAATTATGAAAAATAAATAGATAAATAAAATATATAAATAACAATAATAAATGAAATATTTACAACTTGTGTAGGAAGTGATAAATCAATCAAACATTATGAAAGCTTTTACTTTAAGCGCATTAATAACCCGATATATAAGATTTGGATGAAATTAGGTTCAGATTTCGCAGTAAACCCTAATCCCGGGAATTGTGTAAATAAACTATTAAGATTTGAATAACTCTCCCAAATTCAAGAACAAGCTGTGAAGTAGAATTCTATTTAACCATTAGCTGTAAAAAACTGAAAAGAAAATACCGTCTGAAATGACTAAAGATTATCTCTCTAGATTTCAATTTTAGCAGATTTCAATTTTAGCAGATCTCTCTAGATTCAATTTTAGCAGATTTCCCTTAATGGAAATCAACTAATGAGGTTGTACTCATGACGCGATTTTCGAAAAGTTTCTTCAAATGTCCTTCGATCCCACCTAGTAGATGACGAAAATGAGGTCCGTTCAAAATTGTATATATATATTTGTCTGTTACCGCTCTGGTCGCAATTTTTGTTGAATCGTTACGAAACTCGATATATAAGTGTTTTATGTAAAAAGAAAGTTCAAGTTCTTTAACGGCTGAAATCGGACCACGGGGGGGGGGTCTTCGAAGCGGAATTTCGAAAAATCCTTAATATCTCCGTCATTATGCGACGGACCTTACAAAGTCTATAGAAGCAATCTTATTGAAAATGTAATGTTTTATAAATGTTGTTATATAATTTTTTTCATTATCTTTAATTTTGCCCGAGATATTTGCGTTTTTTAGTTTTCGGCCTTCAGTAAACTCCCGCCATGCCATATCAACAATAAGCTGTTATATTATGAAGTACTTTATTTGAACCCTAAATGATATAACAAATATTGTTCTCATTGAACTTTTACGTCCTGAGGTGAATGCAAATACGTGACGCAAGTGAGGAATCTGCTTAGTTAACTCAGTCCCTGCGTGATATTTTATATTTATATCTATATATTTATTTTTCTTCTGTGATTAATTCTCCAATATGATTCATTCAAATACAACTTACGGATATAAACGACTTAATTAATCAGTGCAGTAAATTTTGAAATTTCTTCCCCTTAAATTCAACGATGTTTAAAATTACCAAATATATGTAATACGATTTTGGTTGAGTATATTTAATATATTGAATATATACATCTTATTTGTCATCCTTTGCCGACTGCTCTCTTCGTGTATAGTTCCACTCTCCTGGCTCCATTTCGCCGCATGATACCTTTCCCGCATTTCGAGTCATCATTTGAAGGCGACCTTCCTTCTATCTGTTATCAAGGGTTTGCACTCATTGAACGAGTTAAAACGGGGTTTCATAGCTCAACTTGATTTCTTTGGAATGAATCGAATGTTGGCTGAAGCTTTCTATATTACGTCATATTTCAACCTCTCGCCTGAGTACTCAATTTTTGGTCCTAGCTATTTAAAAACTGTCCTTGGTAAATAAATTGATGCCATATTTTAGATGGAATAGCTTTATAAATCAAACTTTAAATGTGCTGAGTTTTCATTGATTTGAGAAAAAAATGAAATAAAAAAAAAACTAGTTCCTATCACTCTAAACATAGTAAAATAACTCTTTTTGTCTCCTAACCAAAGAGCTGACGAAAAATTGTTCAGTAGTCTGATGTTTATTTTTCTCCTTTATTATGGTTCACAAAATAGTTTCGTTTTTAAGCGCTCATCGATATTTCACACAGTAGTAATTCTTTTTTATCCCCTGCTACTATTTTCCATTGTGAAGGAGTGAGCCTAGGAGATTAAGTGGCAAGGAATGCAGTGTGGACTTCCTATGTTTGCTAGAAATCTATGCCATCTCGCGTATCTAGCTGATTCCTATAAAACCTTTTTCTCTAATGCTTTTCCTGCGTCCCTTTTCCGTCCACCAATGTTTGAATTTACTTTTTCCTTTTGTCCACTATTTATGTATCTGAAGGTTCACTTCACAGGGCGATAATCACTTCTTTTCAAGCGGTTTTAAAAGGCATTTTATCTTTAAACAGAGTTGTGATGTTCATCCTACAAGAATTCCTTAAATATGACGACCGGTATTGCTCGTGCTGTAAAATTACCATGTTTTTATGGAGTAAAGGGAACCGTCCAAAAACAATATATTCAAAATCGACAGACCCTTTTCAAAGCAAGCGCTCAATCATCCCCCTCAACTCACAAGTGGGCTTGAACGCGCCCTGTCAACTCACAAACAGTATTTTATGCAGAATAAAAAAAAAAGTTAACGCTCTTTGTACTACACAGTTAAAAATATAAATATTGAAAAAAAAAATCATCAATATAAAATGCCTATTTAAAAAAATTATATGTAGCTCATAGAATTAAAAAAAATTGGTTTAAAAATAAACTAGAATTTAAATCTCAACAAGTGCACGTAAAATTTTACCCAAAGACAGAAGACTTTTTATTAAAGTTGATTCATGCCGTTTATACATATATTGTTTGTTAGAGGACTCCGCGTTTCTGTTTCCTTATCAACATCCTATCGTCCAGCACTTTTGCACAATTTTTGTATAAACGTTTGTTAATTGTTTTCTTCTTTTCTGAAGTGCCTAGATTGATTATTTTTACAGTCCAAACTCTCTACTATTTATTGCTCTAATTAACGGTCCACTTTCAGCTAGATGAAACATCTTAATTAAACAGTGTTATTTTACTTCTTATTAAGCCAGCTCTCTTGAGACTCTATGGACAGAAGACTGAGGAGATGGATAGACAGAAGATTTTCTATTAAAGTTGATTCATGCCGTTTATACATACATTGTTTGTTAGAGGACTCCGCGTTTCTGTTTCCTTATCAACATCCTATCGCCCAGAACATTTCCTTGAAAATTGGATGTCTTGAAGAGTTCCTCGGACATTGGCCACTTTATTCAGAAAACAAAAATACATGGTACTTTAGGAAACAAGATTAAATGCATGCCTAGTATGCAACGACTATTATTTCATCCCGGCATTCAGAGATTTAGGGAAGCAGTAGAGAGACTAAAGACATTAGCAGAGACTGCCTCGTGTTGCCCTAGAGCAAGAGCCTTGTTGCAAGCAGGCAGAGCTATGCCCGATGTACTTGACAAAGGGCTTAAAGGACCGGAAGCCTGCATTAGGCTAGTAGTAGCCGCCGAACTGCATCGACCGCAACAACACCTCTCACTCTCACACATGGAACTACTCAGTGGTAACTCCTTCCCATCTTCAGCAAATAACACCCTTCTGTTCCAACAATTACCATAGGAATGAGTTTTAACTCAATTTAACCATTTCCAGAAACTATATAGTCACACTCACACACGCACACACAAATATATATTGTAATTTTATATCCGAAGTTCTTGGAGATAACGCAGGTCATAGTAAATTGAAACATGGAGCAATGGGACAACTTTGCCAATAACGAGAGATTGTGCTAGACGTAAAATACAAATAATATCATAGTCTTTGTCGTTATCCTATTACGCCTTCCAGTCTGGAAATTTGGAGATCACTTTCTCTCTCCTACCATTTAGATCCTACTTCCTTCGAGCCTACACCCATTGTAGTGATGTCACTCCACCGTCTATGTTGCAGAAGCTACCACTGTTGCCCTTGAAGAAGTCTAGGTGTATCCCAGCCATCAGTAGAGTTAGAATCAGAAACAGAATAAATTATTTGTATTCAGTCTAATCATATAAAGGCAATAAGCCTATAAAATTATTTGTCTTAATTTATTTACGTCCACATTGTGCCTCTAATGCTAATTGTTACGGGTTGCCTATAGTTTACAAATCTTTTCTAGTCAGGCTTGGGACTAAGGATTTTATGTAATGAGTTCGTCAAAAATAAATTTCTATTACCCAAGTGAGAATCGAACTCGCCACTCTAGGTTTACCAAGTAAGATTACGACCAAGGCCTTAACTTAGATGGATACCTGTGCCCCTTATAAAATATGTTTAAGTTCTCTTGTATGTTAATTCTCATTGTTTCATATTCCTATTCCTTATTGTATTATTTATATATTATAATTCAAGGATGAGTAGAGTTTCATTTAAGGATTTGTTAACATTGCCCTACAGACAAGTAAATGGAGGAACAGGACGTAGTAGATAAAATGAACCCTACAAATTCATGGATACAGAAATCAGGATAAATGGAATAGCAATAAAACTTATTGATAGCTTAAATTGAAGAAAAGTTTAACCAATTTTATGGTTTAACAGTCTCTGAAATCCCGTTTCCATACATTTACGGCCTGAAATAATTTATATATTTTATCTAACACACACCCACACACACTCACACATGTATAAAACCAATTTAAAAACTCCGTCAAATCTTATCCGTTCAGTTTTTCCGAAAACTGTTTCTTTGATCAGTGTTTTGAAGGACAGTTTTAGTGTAATATGACTTTTTATGGTTGAAGATGACTTGGTCGATGGTAAAAAATAGAAGAATTCAATGATGCAAATTTTTGCATTTAAATACAAACTGTTGACCAAATTCAAATTCTCGTCCTTTGCTGTATTCAAATTTCCCATCGAAGGCTATATTCAAATTTCTACCGTTCGCATGTTTTTCTATCTTCTCCTTCCAGTGTGAACCTCCCTTTCTCTCTCTAGCCGGTAGTCGTCTGAACACGGGTTTCTCTTTTATCTTTCTAATTAACGGTATCCAGTTTCAACTAACTGAAACATCTTAAATATACAATGTTTTTTAACTTTTTTTTTAAGCCAGCTCTCCTGAAACTGGCATCAGATTCAGTTGATTCTATTTTTCTCTTTCCTCGCCTTCCATGCTAGGAATACATTTTCTATAGTCGAAAAAAGGCGAGAATTTCCTGCACATTTATTGCTGCTAATTAGCGAGAAACTTGATCCATAATACAGTGAAAATAGATTATATGTACAAAATAAGAAATAGCCCCCTGAGGGTCAGAATTATTGTCCATCGAGCACGTCCTTTTTTAAAACCAAAATAATGTTTTTTCATTGCTTGTGTTTATTAACTAGTGGTTTAGGAGAAATAGTGCAGCTTATACCAGCTTCATTTTTTACGCAAGATTTATTGATCTAAAATACCTGAAATATACGAATTGAAAATATTTTTATAACAGAGTCTTACGGTTTGCTGCTGTGGATGCAGATAAGATTCCTCTTAATTCATTGTAATCCTTTGAAGGTCAATTTATTCTATATAAATTCCGTATTTTTCACGGAATTATTTAAAGCACCGTTCGTAGACTATTAATTTTTCAGGGTTCACTTTTTCCACCTTAGTGCTGAAACCATAGTGCAGGATCTAGGATTTTTCCTCGATCATCACATGGGTCGATAGTTACTATGTCTGCCTTTCTTAGTGTTCTTTCTGTAGAAAAACAACTCATATTTATATATCTTCTTCAGACCTAACTATCAAACAAGCTAGGTTAATTTTGAACACCATGAAATATTAGTAAATATTACCATTTTTGCTAACATCGTGTAACATCATCACTAGTTACCACTACATCATTGCAAGCACTGTTATACTTGCAAATCATCACATTCCCCTCATCGATTGCTGGCATCGTTTTCCTCAATAACGCTGCCTACCTACATCTTCACCAACTATTACTATTTTCTATACGATAACCATTTTTTTTATGTAGTAGATTAGAATTATAGATAGAATTTCATATTGGCAAGTAGATTTAACGTGAGAGAAAAGGAACATGCACTCAAATTATCATTAAAAACGTTTCTAAATTTCAGTTTTCTACAATATTTTTCTTAATAAAAGGAAGATCATCTTTTATTTTCCAGAGCATATATAAACATGTTAAATTAATAGTTAATATAATTTTAAACACTTGATATTTGTTACCTGAATTCCATGAAGAGCACAATAAGCATCAGGGCGGCAAGGAGGTTGAAAGAGACTGGGAATAGGAGCATAAAGTAAAATGTTAGAAAAAGGATGAGAGAGAGAGAGAGAGTGAGAGAGAGAGAGAGAGAGAGAGGAGAGAGAGGGTGTGAGAGAGAGAGCGTGAGAGATAGAGAGAGTGGGGAGGGGGTGAGAGAGAGAGAGAGAGAGAGAGAGAGAGAGGGAGAGAGAGAGAGAGAGAGAGAGAGAGAGAGAGAGAGAGAGAGAGAGAGAGAGAGAGAGAGGAGAAGCTTATCACCATAAGTTGAGTTGGACATTCATATTCATCAAGCCGCGAATTGCCATTCTCTTACTCCTCCACGAATCTTAATTGCTTCATCCTTTTTGAGGGATCTTTTTAAAGGTAAGTTATTTTTTTTAACCTTATATATTATTCTAGTATAAGTCACTTTTTAACATTTTCTAAAACTTATTTTTCCTGTAGTCTGATTATATTATGAGCATTTTTAAATACATATATATACATATAAATTATTGATTTATTAATGGTATTTACTCATGTATTAAGAAATTTTACAATATAATTTCACTTTTCTTCCACTAGTTAGAAAAGATTGAGACCCAATTTCAGCTTGGAAACTACGGCATCTATACAAAACGTTTCCAATCGCTAAACAAAATAATGGGACCATTACCATGAATTGAATTAGCATGAAGTAAAGATAGCACAACAGTGCGATATCACTTTTAACAACTCCATTGACAGATATATCTACAGTATCATATCACTTTCGATACTACCCTTTTTATTCGATATATCAGTTATAACGGTTGTTTTGCCTTTCCTGAAATAAAATTATGTCTGGTGTTGATAGTGTTCAGTTTGAATCTGTTATTTCTTATTTGTTCAATTTGAGATATGAATATAAAAGTCAAATTTGTAAAATAATAGTTTGACTATGTTTAAACAACTCTTCTCTCAAGGTGTAAATTAACTAAGGATTTGGAACTGCAGATGAGCTAAGTAATCTTGTGCAATAGCAGTGAAAATAAACAGTCCTAGAAGGTTTACGCTTTCAGACATGTTTGTGTGTCACTGAATGCAAGATTGGTATTTGAGTCCTTCATAACCCAATCGACTATAATATTTTGATAAATAAATCCTTGTTTGTTCATTTTGAATTTTACTCTGAATTATCATTAGATTCCTTTATTCATTCAATATATGGAAGAAACCGTGCATTGTGGAACTTCAAATGAAAAATTGATTAAAAGACTATTTCGTTCTTTACTTTTTTGGTACCTTATATGAATCTGGGATAACGCTTTTCTCCTATTTCCTTTATTTCAATCTTATATGTTTTGCATTATATCCTGTAAGAGAAGGAATTACCAAGATACGTTTAGAGTGAGAATAAATGAAGTGAAAAAAAAAGGAGTTGCTTTATTGATGTGACCGTGGCCAATACATTTACATGTTTATCCTTCATAAGTAAATATCAGAAGAATTTTGGCTCAACCGTGTGTTTGTTCGACGCCCATGAATATAGAACAACTTATCGATTTGTTCGTAATTGATGACGAAAAGGAAACAAAATGATGTTTATTCCTCGTGGGTTGTATTTGCAAGTAGTTTCTATTTAGTAAACGCCAAAAGGACAATGTTTCCTAGAGCTGGCGTTTTCTGAATTTCACTTTGCAAGAGAAAAAGAAACAGAAATATCTTAAATAATACGCCCATGAAGCATACGAAGGTAGTACAGGAACTCTAAAGAACAATCGGGAGGTATCTCAGGAATACGTGGAGTTATATAGCTATCCTTGTAAATTCCTCTTTCAATAGTATCGAACAGAAAATTGTGAATTGCATATGGTGGTAATATCGTAGGAGCTAAACAGCTAATGATGAATAAATGAGTTTCCTTTCTCGTTGTTAGCTGAGTTACCTTAGAGGTACTCGGCTATACAGGTTAAAATTTCTATGCATTTATTAAGAACTTTCTGAACATGACCTCTAATCTCACATGGGAGGGCAAAGAGCGGCGTTTAAGATCTGTCAAGCTGTTTAAACATTGCTGGCAACTCATCACTCAGAAACTTTCCCTGTGTCTCTCTGCGGTGTCATTGTCTATGCGACACTTTCAGGGTTCCAATATAGTCGGTTCAAGCCTCTTCTACGCTCTACTTAGCATTATGAAAGAATTATAATTCTTCGTTTGGGCCTCAGGAGGACTGGGATACGGTTCCAACCAACAACAATTCGTATTTAGAGCTCAGTAAAAAAAAAAGATAGATCCAAGTATTGCTGCACACACTACTGCAACTTGGAAAGTGTGACCAGGAGTAGAGCTTTCTGTCCAATCTAATGATATAAAGTAGACCTCTGATGGAGATTCGATGGGTGGATGGTAATATGTAATGAAGATAAAGTAACAAGTCCTCATTCCTTTACATCTTCCGTGTCCCGTGGGTTTCAAATTGCGAATCATTGAATCAAATTTGAATGAACAAATCGTTCGCGAGAGATAGGCTTTTCAGGCTTAACACATCAAATGAAACCAACGGGAAACCCAAAACACATCCTCAACAACTTCCGAAAAAACTCATATGAACCCAGCACATGACTAGTGTGCTACTGCCTCAGGATAGGTCAATATATTGAGAACATCTTATATAAAAAATATTTAATTATCTGATTTGATATTAACGTAGGGCTCGACGATAATACTTAAAAATTAGTTTGAATGAACCTTTCGCTCTAGTGCAAATACATTCAAGAAATGAATTTCACTATCATAATTACGATCGAGAAATAAGCAATATACTCGCTGAATTTGTTACATCTGGAATCAGTAAAAATGTGTAGGTAATTTTTTGCTAAGTAATAAGTTATATTAAGAAACAAGTGTCAGAAAAATGATGATGAATGACAAATAGAGCTTAAAATAAATCTGGGAAGCCTTAATTTGGCATCAAATAATTGAGTAGAGAGGGTGAAAGGGATGAGCAAGACAAGTCCCAAGGTAGAGAAGGAACATCAATCTAATCCCGAATATATATCTCTTCTTAGCCCGAGGGAAAGGAGATGCCTAAGGATCTGGATCGTGGAATAAATCTTTTCAAGGACAAACCTACAGGCTTTACTTATTTTCTTCAAAGAAAGGAAAGGAACCAAATCTGCTTTCAGAACGTTCTATGGTAATGTGATATGCCATTGTGTGTATAAGATGCACGAAGCATATCCTTAGCTATAGAATAAAATATAAGAATTGTCGCTAAATGTCTTAGTTTTCAGTTCCTTTCAGTTCAATAAAGCCTATATTTGCATAAACTTCTTCTACTCTATTAGACTGCACGCTATCTTTGTCCTCTAACTATTTTTTTAGACCAATAATAATGATTTAGATATAATAATAGTTAGCTAATGTACAACTGTTTTTAAAAGGTAGCCGTACGTTAATAAAAAAAAATTTTCTCGGGATTTAAACCATATAATTTCCATTCTTTCGAGGCAATTATTACTGTAAAAATTAAAACAAAATACATTTCACAGACAGAAAATATTTGACATTATAATTCATTTGATATAAAAATCCTAAAAGTATATTACTAAATTTTAGGATAAGATGTTTTGATTTTTATTATGCTGTTTATAATGTTTTCCTGTTACAAGAAAAAGTTCACTCCGTTACCGATTTTTGGAAATCCTAGACACATGAAAAAATTTAATCTTAATCAAACTTTATTACCATAATTTGGAGATTAGTTTAGCCATTCGAGCTAAGTTAGTTTGAGCTAAGCCAGTTGGGCTAGTTTAGCCACTTGGCCTTATAAACTTGACCAATACGAATTTGTTTAGGGACGAAGAAATTAAATAAAATCCTAGGCCTTCTCCTGGCTGGAGAAGGTTGGTAACCTGTAGATAAGCCGTCCCGATTGCCTTTATAGCATTATTACTTAATGATTGGACGTTAGCGAATAAACAATCTATTCAATATACTTAATAGTCATTTAATGTACCTTTATTCTGCGCATTACACTTTTATTTTGCGTCGTGTGAACCATTTCGATAAATGAACTTGAACCCAAAGAGCTAATAGATCTGTTGAATAAGTGGTTCAACTTTTTTAAAACATTTTAACTAAGCTCTTACCAACCAGTAGATTGAGTTGAATGATGCAAACTTGGAGGCTTGATAGTTATACTCCTTCAACCTCTTGCAGAATGAAATAAAGAGTTTTTATTAGCAGATTTCCCTTAAGGGAAATCAGCAATTGAGGCCGTACTCATGACGCGATTTTCGAAATTTTTCATCAAATGTTCATCGATCCTACCAAGGAGATGACGAAAATGAGGTCCGTTCAAATCTGTATATATATATATATATATATATATATATATATATATATTTGTCTGTTACCACTCTAGCGGTACCAATTATTGTTTAATCGTTACCAAACTAGATATTTGGTCGTTTTATGTAAAAAGAAAGATCAAGTTCGTTAACGGATGAAATCGACCTTAGGGGGGGTGGTTAGAGGGGAGGATTTTCGAAAATTCGAAATATCTCCGTTACTATACTTCGGATCGGAAATTTGTATAGAACCAATCTTATTACAAATTAAATTTACTATAATTATTGTCATATTCATTTATTCTTTATCTTGAATATTAACCGAAATATTTGCATTTTTCAGTTTTCAGCCATCAGCAAACCCCCACTTCTACTCATGTTACATAAAAAATACTCCATAATTATATAATAAATCACATTATCCGAAGTTTAAATACCAAATATCTTATTCAAGAAACCTTTATTACACGAGATACATGCATATATGTCCTGGTGCCCCCCCCCTTCTTAAGGTCTTGGATTACTAAAATTTGATTTTTTGAGATAATAATTATTCTTACTCATTATTAATTACAGTTCTAGATATAGTAAATAGTTCTCAATAAAATAATATATAATATTATACATATTAATAAAATATGTTATATTCTGATATATTTCAGTAATTGTTTTTCTTTCCGGTGTAAGGCTGGCCGATCTGTTTGTTTACATTTCAAACGCTTCCTGCCTGTTTGTTATTGAAATTGACTTAAACATTTCTTAGTTCCGTTTCTATTTATTCACGTCGGTGTTGTATTAGCAGCACGTAGATTTATCGATTACAAAACTTTACAAGGGAAATCTGCTTAGTTTACGCAGCCTCTGCGAGACGGACTTTTTTTAGTTGAGGTCGCTAAAGTATAAAGTATATATTACTACTTTCTGGGCGTTTCAACAAATTTTAAATCAGATCTATTTAAAATGATTGTTGAAAAATCAAGAAAATAAATGATGACAACAAAGTAAATAAAATACTATAAACTACTTGCACAATATTCGGTAAGAGGAAATAGAAGACACTTGGTAAGATGGAAAAGAATGTTTGTTCTGTAGGCGTATTCTTTCATGGTACCTCCCACTCTCGGCAGACAATCTAGAGCACTGTGTTCTTTGATAAATGATCCCCAACATAGAACACTCGATGTTGGAGAAATAGAATAAAACCACTCGGTGTGGTTTGGCTCCGGCTCCTTCCTCCCCATTCTACCTCTTATCATACAGGCCTACTGTCGTATTGTGATAATAACTGACAGGACGGATAGACATTAATCATTGAGTATCCCAGTCCTCGGGGAAGAAATGGCTCTCATGGAATAAGAGTGTACGCTATTTAAGCAGATGTTTAGAAATGTTGACCTAAACTAAATATTGTCTACTATTTTACAGTTAAAATGTATAAAACAGAATTAATAGTAAAGAACCGAATAGTCAAATTAACAATTAAAAAAAACAAACCAGAAGTGGAGGAACACACACCGGAACAGCTACAGGGAACGATACATATAAAAATGAATAAATTATGAAGATAGAGAGGCGAGACAATGGCTAAGCTCTTCACAAGGATGTTACAGGAACTAAGGATACCCAGTGACTGAGGGCTCGGGATCGGAAACATTTTTTTAATTTGACTTAATTCGGTTTTATACCATTTATTCTATTTTATTCATTTTTACTGTAAATATTCATTTTTTATTGTTTATTTATGTTGACTATTAAAATTTTGTACATATACTACTGGTAAGCATTTAATTTTTATGTGTGAAAATATTTTTCTTCATATATAAACTCACGGGGGCACTAGTTTGTATTCTTAAAGTTTTATGTTCTAACTCTAATACTTGCCATTCAATATGTGCCTATTTTTCTTATTCTAATTTAATGACATCTTATAAGATGTTTTTAATGGTAAATGCTTGCCAGAAGGACACTGATGATGGAGCGTATGCTCTGAAAGCGCTCTGTTCCAAAGAATAAACAGCTGTGAAGGAAAGAGGCCATTCTTATATTACCTGAGATAATAATTCCTTCACCACCCAACATCTCAAAAATGAAAAATGACACTCTGCAGTAAACACAGTTATTATTTAATCACAAGGGCAGAACACGATATGGATGGGAACTAAGTCAGTGGTAGCTTGATAACATTGAACTGGGCCTGTGGAGGCAGAGACTCCATAATTGGAAAAGCTAAATTGAGTACTTCTATGGACTTTAGCTCCATATAATAAGTGTTTACGAGATAAAAGTAAAAGCGATAGTCTCAAATTATGTTTTCACATCAGGGAATGACTATAACCATAAAAGTTTCTAGCTCGTTGTGCTGTTTGTTAGCATTTCAGTTCGTCAACCCCATCAACCCGATTTCCGTTGTCACAGCAAAATTATTCTCTTCAATTTGGCTGCCATTCAATAGTAGCTATTTAAAAGGAACATGAATTGGATCTATTTTCCATTGCGAAAATAAACAAATAGAGGATGAGCTTTTGCTTCATTAACAAGTAAAGTCAACATTATTTCATTTGTTGAGAGAACTAATCAACTGAATTAGTTCATTTTTAGAGCATTAAGAGCAGGAATGTTTACATCGTTGATTATCAGATTTTTTTGTCTCTTTATATAAGGACTTAAATTGCTTTTTTAATAGACTGTAAATGCAATTAGGTATGCTATTAATAAAAAGCTTTAGTTCATTTCTGTGTATGTATATAGAAAAATGTGATAAACCTTTAGCTGTACTAAAATACAGAATACATTTTATATTGCCTTAAATATAATAATTGTGATGATATATGAACCTCGGTACTTTTGAGCATCTCAACAACAAAGTTTCTCTTACTTGCTCCTTAATTATCTTTGAACAGTTCTTTTTTTGGTCTCAACAGATTTACAAATTCTTACTGATGACCAACACAGCCAAGGAAGTCGTTTAACTAAAACTTTTTTATTAAATGTTAAATTTTTACATTGCAATCAGAGGTAGCCAATCTACAATGAGCCATTCTGCTTTGGAGTATTTCTCTTTTTCAACGGAGTGAGTCCTTTTCATAAAGGATAATGCTCGACTTAGTGTTGTTTATCAAGTCGCACCATCTACCTTAATGAGCTCGAAGTGCGCAGGTGTTGTACAATACAGTGGAAGCCAGGCAAGATCAGCTTACATCTGTTGAATTTTCCGTCTCAACTCCAAGACTTGAATGTTGTGCCAAAGTTGCAAGTATCAGTAATAAGGAACTTATTATATGATAGTCATTGATCTGTTATCTTCGAAGAGCCAATAATAAGGAAAGGTTGTGAACCAGTGAGAGAGAACACTACTCATTATTCATTTACTCAAATGAAATTTAATGTTTAATGATTAATAAACTGAATATACATAGGGGTAAAGTTTTGTCTGAAATGTTATTTTATTTTAATTGGGCAGGGACCAATACATTTTTTCGAGTTTCATGCCATTCTAAGAACAATGACAATAAAATTTAAATTATCTGAAGTAAGAAAAAAAAGCCCTCGTTCCGTCACAGTTGTTTATTCGTTCCGACAGAGAGCTATCCCATTTACCATTAAAACTCCAATACACGCGCCCCCTAGTGAGACATAAATACACGCGTGTCATCTGTCAGATGACTTCACTTATTTGTCAAAAGTAAATAATATAATTGATGTTTCGCAATTTTGTAGGAATAATGGTGCATAGATAGATGAAAAAGCTCATAATTGTTCATAAATTTGTATTTGAAAAAAAATATCTGTATATAAATCTTTAAAAATGTTAAATTTTTGTAACACAGTTGCCACGGTAGCTTAGTTTCAATTTTATTCCTTATTACTGGCTTGCAAAAGGTAAATCAACTAGTAAACCTAGGAACACAACTCTTATCAGTCTTGTAAGATAGTTTCAGAGAACATAATAATAATGTAAAATGTATGAACACATTGACAATTGAGCCTCATTTCTAGAACTTGGAAAGTTACTCAAACAAATGGAAATGACCAATAAAAAAATACTAAAAAAACCAAGAACCTTTGCTTTTAAAAAATTAAACTTAAATTTCACTCTGAATCACTTTCATTACCCACACCCACGTTACATCCATCAGCACAAGAAAAGGCACAGTGTTGCAGACATAAATATTGGCCACATTCCTTGCAAGAATATTTGGTGTATCGTTTTGTTTTATTTTCCAAGCAAAATCCGCAGCGCTGGCGTCCACCAGCATCAGTAGCTGCTGAGTTGCTTGAAGCTCGTGGTGGTATTTGATCATTGGGAAGGAGTTCTCGAAGACGTGAGGTCATGGTGCGTGGCAAATTGCTGAGCTGCACTCGCATAATCAACTGATCTCTGATGAGTTCATTCCCCAGTTCACGAAGGAAAAGTCGAGTTGGTACGTTTTGTCCGTTCCCCAGTCTAATGACTTGGCTGTTGATACCAGCCACATCGAAATCGGGCATCAAGAAAAACTTACATTTTTACACGCGTGTCATCTGTGAGATTCTCTCGGCCAAAACACGCGCAAACTCCAATGGACGCACGCACACCGGCAACGGAACTGTCGAGCTAATCGACTTGAGGAATACTAGGGCGGGGGACCAGGCTCCCCTACCACCATCAAACTTATGACGAAAAAATAGAACTGGTCATCTGTGAGATGATGCGCGTGTATTGGAGTGTTAAAACACCCTATAAGATACCATTCAATTAAAATAAGAAATATATGTACACATTGAAGAACAATTATTATAATTAGAAAATAAAACTTTAAGAAAAAAATAAAATTAGTGTCCCAGTGAATATTTCCAGTTACTATATAAAAACTATTTTTTTATATATTTAAATTAAAAGCTTACCAATAATATATGTACAAAATTTAAATAAATATTCAAAACAAATAAATAATAAAATATGAATATTTACAGTTGAAATATATAAAATTGAATAGATGGTAAAAAAACTGAGTAGACAAATAAAACTTTTATTTAAAAAAACACAAGTGAAGGAACAGACACCTGAGTAGCTACAGGGAGCGATACATATAAAAACACATAAAGGAGAAAAATAGAGAAGCGAGGCAATGACTTTCCTCTTCACAAGGATGTTACTTTCTTCATCCTATCCAGTTTTCTGTATAGGTTTTCAGCTATACTAAGGGTCTTGCCTTTTTTTGCTTCATAGAGCAGCTCATACTTTATTGCGGACTTCTCATGACTATCCGTCTGCAACTTCGTGTCTCTAGTAACATGCTCTTTCAGTCGGGTTCCAATTCTTCTATCAACAATAATAATGTTTCTAAAAAAATAGTCACTTCGCCCGTTTGTTACTGAATCAGTGGGTAGATGAATTTCGATGGACTTTAATATTCATGAGCCTATTATCCCAAGGTACCCCCCAATATAGATTACATGACGAACTTACATAAAATACACATATCGTTAATATTCACTATATTTAAAAAAAAATGTAACAACATTAAAAAACACCCACCCTGGCTAGAAAAGGGCGGTAACCTGTAGATAACCCGCCCCAATTAGCTTTAATTGTAAAAAGTGGACGTTAATAAATAATAAAAATCTAAAGAAAAATTTTTAATGATTTATTAGTCCTAAAAAATATATATATGACTAGTACCGAGATCTGCGTAAGAAGGTTGTAGTGAAAATTATCTAAAAGAAACCCACTCACTGTTAATAGCCATCCGTTTTTGAAAATTGTAAGAGTAATGACTATAATTCGTTGATTTCATTTTCTGATAATTTTGTTAGGTATGTCGGTTCAATGGTTCGTATGCTGCAATATTCCTGCTTTGTCAAATAGACCGCTCAGCCCATTTGTTGTCTTTCAGGCATTTATCGTGACTACTACACTGAAGTCCTCAACTCGTCTTCCTAGTATTTAAGGCTGGTTTGCATTGTTCGGGGTTCGATGGGGCTTCCCATGAAAATGGGTAGGGAGAGGCCACTTCGCCCAATTTGTGAATTGAGTGGACTGTATAAGGTGAGAGATTAGACTATAAGTTAATAGGGTTATGGAGGGAATTCCCTAGTTCAGGGACATTTATGGTTAGATTGATTTAGTTGGTAGAAATACTTGAGGATGATGTTGATGAGGTCCTTGATGTGACTTCTCTGATGAAATCGATTGTACCTTATATGCGGGGGACTGGTTATGTATGGTTGGCGTGAACAAGAGAGGCTTGAAGTTAATGATTTTAAAGGTGAGTACTCACGTAACTTATATTCATCTTATCCTAAGCCCTTCTCCTCTCCGTCCCCGCATCTCTACGAGATCGCCCGACAGGCCTTTTTACGCTCGAAAATGTTGGGTTTCGTTTTCAACTGTCATAAGAAGTGTTGTCTATTTTTTTTGCCGAACTAGGCTTTCATATCGTTCCTGGGTTTAGGCTTCCATCATGTTCTGGGGTATTCTTTTCCTTTCCTGTCAACCCCCCCCCCGCCCTTCGTGGCTTGATGCGCTATCAGCGAGGTCCCCAGTCCAGGGCAAGGATGAGTGGACGGTGGATGACGTCATCAGCTGGCGCGCGCTGAGTCTTCGCGGACTTCATTCTACCTCGAACTTCCATAATTGGTAATACTTTTTGCAAGTATATGTGGGTGATTCCACTCCAATTCGATCTCTTTCCTTTGCATGGCATTATGGTCAATGTTCCAGCCTAGAAATCTTGAAATCCTTGAACTTTGGTTTGGGGTCATACCTCTCAATTTATAGGCAACAATTATGATAAACTTTATTAATTTCAATAGTAGAATAAGAAAGTTGTCGCCAGAGGCGAATATTAAACCTTCACGAGAGACCTTCAAAGAAGAAGACGGTTTCTGGTGAAGGTTAATTCTGTAAAGCTAATTAAGCGTGACTCCTTTGCAATAAAAGAAAACTAGAGACTAGCTAAACTCGGCTGTGGATTAGTTAGTTGGAGAGCAGAACCGGTCAAGTGCTAAATTACAAGGAGTCGGCCAGCTCTATCTACAAGAAATAATGAGCTCCGAGTGTAACTTTCACTAGGAATCCTCCCTCAACTCAAGCTCATTTCGAGATTCCCAAGTTTTTATAATGACAATACTTCTTTTTCACTTTAATCTATTTCTGATTAAAATGACTTGAATGCCTAATAAGTACTTGAATTTACTAATATTGCTAGTAAAATAAAAAAAAAAGGGTAAAAAACACCAAGAAATAATTTTTGTCCTGTAGAGTTTTTGTTAATATGATGCAGAAGAGGTGCAGCATGGGCTCTCGCTTTAGAAGAACTCTATTAGCCCAAGAATTGGGGCCTAGAAAAGTTATGTAGAACTATTGACAGTCCTACTGCTAATTTTAGCAGATTTCTCTTAAGGAAAATCAGCTATTGAGGTCATACTCATGACGGGATTTTCGAAAACTTTCTTCAAATGTCCATTGATCCTACCCAGGAGATGACGAAAATGAGGTCCATTCCTAACTATATTTTTATATGTAATTGTCCGTTAAAAATCTAGTGGTCACAATTTTCGTTTGATCGTTACCAAACTCAATATTTAATCGTTGTATGTAAAAAGAAAGATCAAGTTCGTTAATGGCTATAATAGGACTAGTGGGAGGAGGGTTTAGAGGGGGGATTGATTTTCGAAAATTCGTCATATCTCGGAAACTATACGTCAGATCGAAAAAGTGTATAGAAACAATCTTATTGCAAATTAAATGTGCTATAAATATTGTTATATACATTTATTGTGCATATTGAATATTAACCGAGATATTTGCATTTTTATTAAGTTTGTGTAGATAACGGACGAGATGAAAGTGGCTATAGTTCTTGGACTACTAAAAGTTGAGTTATAAAAATATGAAATATTCTGGTTCATTACCAATTGCAGTACTAGAAATAGTAAATAGTTTGCAATAAAGTTAATGTGTTATATTCAGATATATATCAGTAATTGTTTTTCTTTCCAGAGAAGAGTATGTTCATCAATCTGTTCAGCTCTGAGTGGTTGGCAGACCTACTTGTTTACAATTCAGAAGCCTTTTCCGTTGGGAGCTTATTAAAATTAACTAAAAAAATTTTCATTACCGTTTGTATTTACTCACGGTGGGTTAAGTGTTAGCAGTATGCAGATCTCTCTATTGTAAAACTTCAAGAGTGAAATCTGCTTAGTTTACGCAGCCCCCGCGTGACGGACTTTTTTCATCTTACCAAATGTCTTCTATTTCCACTTACCCAATATTGTGCATTTATTATGTTTTATTTACTATTTTGTCATTATTCATTTTCTAGATTTTTTAGAATGATTTTAACAATCACTTTAAAGATATTTGATTTACAATTTTTTAATTCACCCGCAAAATAACAGCATATATTTTTGTAGTATTGAGAAATGAAATTTCTTGTAACATCTAGTAAAAGAAACGCTCTTCTTTATTTTATGTTATAAGATCTTAAATCTTCAGAAGACTCGCCCTCCAAGTCAACTATACGGTTTACAAGGAGTGTCTAATCGTCTATTTTTTGACAGTAGTCCAGTAGATCTGGAGATTGTGGATGGAGTCAATGATAAGACAGCTGTTAAGAAAGAAAAAAATGTAAAGAAACCAGGTGTTTCGAATAATTCAATTCGAAAACTCTTTCATTCAATAAAACAATTATTAATTCAAAATTGATTGCATCTAAAGTAGCATCCAAATATTGCACTTGACATAATCGTAACTATTACCACCATTTTTTAGCCAAGGTAGGATTAGGAATTTTGTTTAATGATTTGTTTAATAAATGAATTCCTTTTTTTCCAACCGGGAATAGAACCCAGAATTCAGATGATAAAATAGTAAGAAAATTACTATTTTTATTTTTATCTACAGAAATTCTTTCACCAGTCTCAACTATTTTTGCCCTGATATTAGCTTAGGTACTTTAAGTAACAGGATTTTATAAAATTTACTTCTCGTGAATATTATTTAATGGTTTATATGAGTACTAATTGGCTGTTACAATACAGAACAATTGTTTTTTTGAGAAGTAAAAAAAACAAATACTCTGCAGATACTCTTATTTTGATTTTATATTACTTTTAAAAATTCTGTTCATACGATTTCAGATTGTTTGTTGTTAGTAAAGTCTCAGAGAAATCATAATTGTTGATATGCGAAAAAATCCTTAAAAAATAGTTCCCCTGGAATAATTACAACGGAAGTAAATCAAAGTTAAAAAAAAAAAAAACGTTGCACATATAAAGTACACCAAATAGAGATTTAGTTATGCGAAGGAAAATTTTATACATATCTGTAACTGTAACTATTTACTGTATTGTGAAAATGAAATTACCACTTATCATTGTTGGGCGATTGTCCTTGAATCTCTGAAGTCCTGATTTTATCCACCACCCTAATGGAAAAACTAAATCACACAACTGTTAGCCATTTGGGTCAGATATTATTATTCTGCCTTACAAAAACTCTGAGGCAATTTTCATATCATTTGAATGAAAGTAAGAGAAGAAAAAGAAAACAGCATTAGCTGAAGGCGGAATAATCTTAAACGACTTGCCGTTACAGCTAAAGTGGATATTATCTCGTTCAAGTGAGTTTATTTTAAATCTTTTACAGTCTTTATTATTTTCTGAATATTTAATAAGCTGAATCATATAAGATATGAATTGTTAAATCGTATATAACTTTAGTAATAACTGAATCTCTTGGGAAAAAATATAATGAAATTCAGTTTATCCATAGTTAAAAAATCAAGAATGCATGCGCCTTTGAGATTCAATTCCATGTACTTTAATCAATTAATGCTTAATCAGGTAATACTTCCGATTATGCCAGCTTAGTAAAATATTAAGTTATTTTTTTACCTAACAGTTTTCAGTTTTTTTAGCTGATCACTGGCTTTGAAACATATAAGACTTTTAGCACGTTAGATTGTCAGCCACATACTTTGTTATTACTTAAAACTTTTCTGGAGGATTTTTAATTCGAACAAGTTTTCATACCTTAGTTATACAGTAAATATGAACTTGGCCTAACCATCCTGAGGAGGGAAATGAATTATGAAAATAATAGAAAAGCAAAATTCTATATAAAGTTATTGCACTTCTGTTATTTAGTTCGAAAAATTCTGCATTTTTGAAACAATTTCGGATGTTTTCCCCGAGAGTCTTGCATATTTTTTCTTGCCATTATAGAACCACAGTATCCATGCCACTAAGATCCACCAGAATTGGTGAGGATTAGTTATATTTAATATTTGTTGAAAATTGGTGGTTTTTTGGTGATCCATTGCATTTTTTATTTGGTGTTTTCTTTTCAATAATACTTTTTCGAGATTACGGTCTCACTAAAGTTTTGAATCTCAAAATACAATTTCGAACTTCAAAGATTTCGAACTTGCCGCAACGGGTAATATAGCCTGTCACAATTTAATCCAAAAACCTAAGACAACACGTTCACGGCCATGTTTGGAAAATTGGTCTTTCCATTTTCACCATTGATTTCATGAGTCAAATAATTATTTTCTCTATATAACTCAATGTGACCACAATTTTTAGTTTCACTATTCTAAAAGCGTTATTACATAAAACTGGAATTAATTACAGATTGAAAAACCGATGCACAAGTTAGAAAATTATAATTAACTCTAAATGATAAAATAAATATTTTTGGAAGGCAATTAACAGGTGGTAATACAACGGAATATAAATAAATAAACCTAGGATAGAACCTACCTTGATTAGATATTGTTGACAAATTTCCTATTGGTTTAAGGCTGATTAATATATGATTTTTTTTTTATTATTCTGTGAAGATTTATTGTTATAGTGACCAGTGAAAAATAATTGTAAAGCATTGTTAGTATCCATGTGGGCGAAACGTCTGCCAGTTGAAAAAGATAATATAGATTGATTAGTTGACGCCTTAAGATCCTTTTCCCCCCCTGAAATTACTTCTATTGGTCTGAGTAAGGGTTAGGTGCAATTAAATAAATAAACAAAATATAAAAAAAAATTTCAAATTAATTACACCATTTAAAAAAGATAAATTAATTATCATTCACTTTTTGCAACTAAGACTAATTGGGAAGGGTTATCTACAAGTTACCACCCTTTTCTAGCCGGGTGGGACTGAGGATTTTATTTAATGAGTTCCGTCACTAAATAAATTCCTATTGCTCTGGGGGAATCGAACTGAGCCCCTGAAAAAGATAGGAGGGCTTATTAATTCCATATTTAGATCTAAATATGAGAATTCTATTTGTTTATTTGTTGGGGGAAATAGATGAGTATGATGATAAAGAAAAAGAAGAGGTAAGATGCGGTGAGCCGTCTTTCGGTGTCAAGTGTCTGTATTGATCTAAGATCCGATGGCATTGTTTACAATACGCGTACTCAGGGCTGGGTTTATGTCAGTCAGCTGGTCCCAATCTATCTTCGGATCCTTCAGTCGTTTATAGCAATTATATATTTCCTTATAATCTCCAGTGAGCTTAGGCACCTCTAGAGAACTGTTTAGAATTTTACGTGAGACGGTTAACTTATTCGTTGATGGATCCACTAAATAATTTCTTGAGTCCCACTTTTATGTGGGGAAGAAAAGTCTGGTAGTAAACAACCACCATACCAGTAAAACTATGTTTAAAATATTTAGGTTTACCATATTGTTAAGGCAGAGAATAAATTACACACTTGTGATCAAAGTATGTGTTCTAAAGCACAAGAAAGTTTTGGCATGTTTTTATCTGAATTTTATTCTTCACCACACGACATAAAAAAAGTCCTTCACGCAGGGGCTGCGTAAACTTAGCAGATTTCCTACGAGAAGGTTTACAACAGATAAATCTACAATGAGTGAATGTTAAGGGAATAAATACAAACTGTAATAAGAAATCATTCAGTCAATTTACAAATTAACAATATCTAGAGCGGAAAGCGTCTGAATTGTAAACAAAAAGGGCAGCCAACTTCGCAGCGCTGAATAGATAAAATTATTTTAGACCGGAAAGATGAACAATTATTGATATACATCTGAATATAACATTTTAATTTTATTGAAAACTATTTACAATAGCTAGTGAAGTAATTTGAAATGAATCCGAATAATTTTTTTCTCAATCACTCAGGTGTCAGTAATCCAAGAACAAAAGAAGGGGGGGGGATCAACAGAACGTATTTGTTTGTATCTCATATAATAAAGCTTTGTTGAAAACAATATTTGGTATTTAACGTTGTAAAGTAGTAGTTCATGATATAACAGCTTATTGTTAACTTGACACTAGTAAGAGGGGGGGGGTTTACTGAAAGCGTAAAACTATAAGATACAAATATCTCAGGTACTATTGAAGGTAGTGAATAAATGAATATACATCATTCCGGATTTTCGGCAACAAGTGTTGTCCAAGGAGAAAGAAGAAATGGAGTAGATCCAGAGGATCTCCATGGTGATCATTCAGCATTGAACTCCAAAAACCTGGACAGGTATCAACTCTTTTCTTTTGGGGAAACTTCCCAACTCATTATGCCCCAAGATGGTCATTGAATAAGCTAGCTTATTGAGTGAGAATTATATAATTTAGAAGCATTTTTCCCCTTTTCTTTAATGTCTTTGTATTATTTAATACAAGGTTTTAATTGTATTTATAATGATTTTATTATGCAACCCCTACCTATATAATTAATTTAAATTATAGAAGTAATTCTAATTTTAAAAAAAGATGCATAGCAGGGATTCATCCTGAGCTGGAAACCTATGTATTTTTTTCCTACTAAGAACTTGCCATACCACGAGGGGTTGTTTTAATTCATACCCATGAGAGGTTCCTACACTACCTCGATTCTGGTTGTAACAATAAAAATGTAGGTGGCGCCCATTTATTATTTATTTAATTTTTTTTTTTTTAGATGGTAATATTTTTAAAGTATTTTTTTTTAACCCACCCCTTCTCCTCTGAGCAGCCAACTAATTATTACTTTTTACACTTATGTTATTTTATGTAAACATCGCATTTCTGGAAATCAGTTAATCTTTGTTAATATATTTAAAATCGATTTACGGATAAAGAAGGCCAAGAATCCATTATTTAGACGACGTCATTCTTCATCGATAATATTTTAAATAAATATCTTTATCATAAGTATGTTTTTCTTCAATTTCGGCTTAGTTGTGTTTTTTCGTTTCTTTGAATGACTAATACATTTTCAAAGCAAAGCCGGAGAATGTATCTGGCAGAGTTTTATGAGGAAATTCTTTAACTGTATTTCTTTATCAGCAGTAAAGAGTAGTAGGCTGTTTACAGAAATTTTATAATGTCAATTTAAATAAATTCATTTTTTACACCGTTGTTTTAATGTTAGAGAGTCCTGGTGAATATGACAGAGTTTTTATTATATTTATTTCAACAGCTAAAGACTTTTTGTGTGTGGAGTTTGGTCACAAAAGGTGTTGTATTAATTAAGAAGACAATATTTACTTAAATAAATATTATTCAACAAAGTTCAGCTCCAAAACATAATCCAGTCTTTATATTACCACTATTAAACTTTTTTTTCTTTTTTAAATACTCCGCCAAAGACAAAACTGGTAAATAAATACTCCAAAGCGGTACTGAACACAGAGCTGCTTTACTTCATGTGAAAGGAGGCTCAAGACTAAACCAGGTCAGGAGGGAGGCAGGCTAAGGGAAAGATAGAGGGATTAGCTAGTAACAATACTAAGAGAGATAATAGAAACAGGCCGAAGCCGCCATAGTACTGCAAACACACGCACACACACACACACACACACACACACACACACACACACGCACATCCACACACACAAACACACATATTTATTAATTTTTCACAAGTCCTAACCCACTAATCCTCATGACATCAGCAAAACTCTTTATAACCTTTAAAATATAATAACTTCGGCTCAGGTTAGCCATGTGAGTTAAAGTGTTGGCCTTATTCTCACATGGTACACCTAGAGTGGCGAGTTCGATTCTCGCCTGGGAAAAGGAAATTATTTAGTGACGGAATTCCTCACCTAAGTCTCCCAACTTGGCTAGAAAATTGTGGTAGCCTGTAGATAACCCGTCCCAATTAGTCTTAGTTGCAAGAAGTGGATCCCTGTATTGGTACGGTTGCCGGTAATGAACGGTGAAATCATAGTACTGCAGCATTTTGGCGTTTCGGTAGAATTTAATACATTTACATTGGAAACAAGAAAACTGTTGCTATTTTATGATTTCAATTTGGTTAAAATAATAAAAAAAAGTAAGAAACTATTTTTTATTTTTATGAGCAGTTCAGATTTTGGATGCTGTACTTTCTCCTACTCTTCCTCTCCAAATAATTTTTTGAATTTCTTTAGCAATGCCATATTTTGTTTGTGTACTGCAGTACGCAGTTTGACTTGTAAAAGGTAATAATTTATACCGAAACCTCAGATAAGCATAAAATAACTGAATCCAATGACCAGTATATTGTTGAATGAACAATGTAGCAGAACCCAGTTCTTCGGAATAAGAAAGATATCTGTTGTACCAGTGAATAAGTGGTTATGTCCACTTACTCACTGGTCGACTTAACCACTTATTCACTGGGGTTACAGATATATATACTGCTGGCATATTGTTTGTTTATTTAAAACGGTTTAGTAACATTCTAAACCTATGAGTTGAAATGTAATAGATTAAAAAGCAAGAGGAGCTATTGAGATCAGGTACTTATTTTCTAACATTTTCTGAATTAATTTAGTTTTAACGATTAGCCCTGAGGACGTCATTAATTTAGTGGAAACGGTTACAAGTGTAACCATGTAAATATTATGCATGAATATTCCTTTAATCATGAAGTATTTAATGACATTAATTAATCATTTTATATATATATATATATATATATATATATATATAAAATTGTAACCTCTGTTTAAACATTGATTTTGTTTCTCGAAATTTAACGATAACTTTTCGTTTCACATGTCATAGGTACCATAACTGCATTTTGTTTCTTTCGTGTATGTTTGTTTGTTTGTTACCTTTTCACGCATAAACGGCTGAACCGAATTTTATGAAACTTTGGTATGTATATTACTACTAACCCAACTTAGACTTTAGGCTATATTAATATCCTCTGATACGAACAGGAGTGGAGGTTATAGGGGAAGCTAGAAATTAAAAATAGCGATATTTCGTTTCCTATTGGTTTTTCGGCAAATATGAACATATCAAAAGTTGTTTATTATGTTATTTAGAGTAACTTTTGTTATATACACTTTTTTCGTTTACCGAATTATAAACGAGATATACGCTAAAACCTCTAGCGGAAGTGAACAATTTTATTTGGAACAAAAGACCCAACCGAAATAAATAAAACTCGGTATGTGTATTAGCACTAACGCTTTCATTATAATAAGCCATACCAACATTTCTACCGAAGGGCATGAGGGGGGGGGGTTATAAGGGAGGCCTGAATTTAAAAATAGCGGTATTTCGTTTCCTATTGCATTTTCAGCAATTATGCATATAACAAAAGTTGTTTGTTTTGTTATTTGAAGTAACTTTTGTTATATAAACTTTTGTCGTATACCTAAGTATAAGTGAGTTATACGTTAAAAACTACTGCGGAAGTCAACAATTTTATTTGGCACAAAAAATTCAACCGAACTAAACCAAACTCGGTATGTGAATTAGCACTGACGCCTTCCTTATAATAAGCCATACTAACATTTCTAGGGGCGGGCAGGAGTGGGGGTTATAAGGGAGGCCTGAAATTAATTATAGTGATATTTCGTTTCTTATTGGGGTTTCGGGAAATATGCACATAACAAAAGTTGTTTATTTTGTTATTTAGAGAAATTTGCTCAACAATTCTTTTCAATATGAACTACCAGGTACAGCACCTGAAAAAATTAATTCAAATGTATGTTAATATATTGTCCTTAATAATTCAAATCTATGCATATTGCACAGGAAACGGGAAATATGACAATATGGCGGACAGACTTACATAAAAAATTAATTTTATTTTTAACAAATCCACAGAAATGACGGGTATTAACCCGTATAACACTGGGACGGGTAAATGTCAAAATATTGTTCAAAGTAAAGCCTTGCCAAAAAAATATCATCACCATTCAGCCTCAGATGAATTCCCGGGCGAAGCCGGGTATCTGAGGTAGTATATATATATATGAATATGTGTGTGTGTGTCTGTATGTATATATAAAAACTTTTCATTCTATTGAATAAAATAGAAAAAAAAAATATTTTATTGAAATACTACAGGTTGATTGAATAAAATGGGCAAAGTTTCTACACTAAAGATATTATAGAGAAAAAGTGCTTTGTTATCACCAAATTACTATAACATTTTTTTATAATAAAAATAAATTAAAGAAAGAGTTAAAATTTTTAGACAACACGTTTTAAAAATTAAATAACATTATAAGATGAACTTATCAATATTTAAAATGAGATTTGAGTCAAATATTAAAAATTACTTAATAACCTAAAATACATTATATGGAAGAGAGTGCTGCTGCACACACTTGTTGAAGTATTGAAATAAATAATCAAGCTGTCACCCTTGACGAGGGGTGACAACTTGAGTCGTGGTTACACTTTGTTATCTATCTTTCGACATGTATCTTTGTCATTGCCATGAACCAAGTTGTTTAATTTTAAATAAATGAATAAAGGCTTAACTAAATTCATTCTAAAATATTAAAAGTTCATGTAAATCAATGAAGAAGAGGAGTTAAATTAAACCTGAATAAATAATAACATTATGCCAAAAGAAAAGTAATTTCGTATGTATATTCAGTATTATGGCTTTTTGAAGTAATAATAACTATTGTAGAATTACAGAACTTGTCCATTTTTGCATAAACATTTGGTGATTGATAATGCCTAATCAATAATTTGAAATGGATTCGGATAGGGGCGTCCAATCTACACCAGTTAATCCTACATCCTTGTCGAAACCACATCCAATTTTATGGTTTGCACCACAGAGCCCATAATGCAGGCATTTTTTTTTACAACATCAACCAACAACATTAAAATTAACGTTTATTTTTATTATTTTAATAAATAGAATATGATGTATTTATAATAATTTATATACTGAAAAAAATCGTTCAGATGGGTGAGATTTAAACTAATCTACATCAAGAATATTTCCGTTAATATGAAAGTATTAAAAATGTTGGCATCAATTTCCTTTTTTAAAATTTATGAATC
Organism: Riptortus pedestris; assembly: GCA_019009955.1. NCBI lineage: Eukaryota > Metazoa > Arthropoda > Insecta > Hemiptera > Alydidae > Riptortus > Riptortus pedestris. The sequence continues at coordinate 210,492,070 of CM032228.1, read as the reverse complement.
TCTTTCTCAAAATGCTCTATATTGTTTATAGTTCAGTGTCTTAGTTACAAGATAATGTCTAAGAAAAAGTATCCTTGGGGCATAAAATTTAGAAAATAATACATTCTTATATTAGTAAAAATGTATTTTCATGGTACTGAGGCATCAATGTTCTCCATATTTGTTCCTAATTATCTACAGTGATTTCATTAAGCTAGAAAATGATAGTGTCTTTTAAATTACATGGTTTTGATATTTTTTATTGTAACATAAATAAAGCATATCATAATGCATTAACCCAAAAAGGGTCCTAAGTACATTATTGGTTTTTTTTTTACAATAAGGAATTACATTTTTTATCAGTTCTTATAAAAGCAACATGTAATACAAAAATTATTGAAAGTGAAACATACTAGATCGTTATTTTAACATATTAAATTCAACGCCTCAAAAGAAATAAGTCAAAAATGTGTCCATTAGATTATTACTTTTGGAATGTGGGTGATCTATGCTGGTAATAGAAGAATGTGCCATCTATAATATATTAAAAAATAATTAAAAACGTCGACAGATACTTTAAAAAATAATATTAAAAGGAAGATATTGAGATAAAGAGCAGGGGATCCGGTCCATTGACCATGGAACCAGACGATTGGAAACGTAGGGGAGTAGAAAAATAGGAGGGAGAGGGGACAAATAAATAACATAAGTAATTGGATATATGTCTTTATAGTAATGCTATTTTATTGGTCGGCATTAAGTTTATGTTGTTACATTATTTTCAACATATAATGTTGACCTATATCATGTTTAAATCCATGGTTGAAAAAAGGGTCAACACCTCCACTAGGTTTTAAATGCTTATTTCATTGCTAGCTTTCGAGGTCCTGACTCATCATCAATGCTCTGTTAAAACAAGACATACAAATTAGAAATATATATTTAGTCTATATTTAAAAAAAAAATAGTTATTTATTATACAAGTGACGAAAGTAGATCATTTTACAACTCGAGTGAAACGTTTACCCACACGAGCGAATTTCACGAGAGTTGTAAATTCTACTTTCGTCACGAGTGTAATATTAAATTTTTTCTGTAATCGTGTAATACATGATCAGATCTAACCAGAATATGAACAAAATTAGGATGTTGTGAAGATTATGGTATGTTGTTGGTAGGTTATAAGCATGGTTGTGAAAGGTTATAAGCATAGTTATAAAACAACTAGTGATGATTGTGAAGTAGTGCAGTTATAAACAACTGCAGGTTATAAACAAGGAAGGTAATTATTATTATATTTAAATTTTAAAATATATTGATTATTTACACTAATAATTCATTCACACTTCAATTTATTTTGTTAAAATAAATTCTTACAATGTTAAGAAACATTTAAAAGCATTTAATTTCCAACTTCAAATTATTTTTTAATTTATACTTATTACTAATTAAGAAGGCAATTCACTTTCTTCACTCTATTGCAAAATGTTTCACTTTCTTCACTCATTTCAGTTTAGTAATGTTACCATTATTCAACGATTACAGAAAAACAAAATTAACAGACCCTGTTTCATAAAAACAACAATATTCTAAGTCATAGTCATTAAAATACAATTGTACAGAAGTTAGAAAAAACAAATAGTCATTAAATCACATTTTTATAAGAATTGTGCCTAAAACATGTTTCTCTCAAAATTTTAACGAAATAGACTGCATATTTTTATTTTTTTTATTTTTTGATGAGGCAGGACCTCGAAAGCTGGACCTGAAATAAACATTTAAAACCTAGTGGAGATGTTGGCCATTCTTTTATTTTCAACCATGATTTATACATCAACTACCACCAGGCAGGAGATTCAAGTGGTTAAATCATGTTTGACTGATAAATATTTTAAAGCTAAATCAGATAAAATAGTTAAATGCAGCTAACCTGTATTCTCAGCATATTGTTTATTGATATAACTTTTTCTAACATTTCAATTAAAAGTAAAAAAGTTGTTGACTCATTTGAATGAATCTCTTTAATTAAATGGCTTAAGGTAGCAACAATATAAATGCAGTTTACCGACTAAATAAGAACACCCTCACTAAATTGCAGTATGACAGCCTGCTTTTAGTCCATTGCATTTATAAGCAATATTCAATTTAAATAAAAAAAAAAAATATTTTATGTTTCTTTTTGTACTTGTAGTGGTCAGAAGGAACACTTTTAATTATTTTGTAAATTTCTTATTATTCAATAAAGGATATTTAAAAAACAAAAGAACACCCTAAGCATGGCTTGTAAGAGAGGCTATAGAACATACTCGGCCCTTCCCAGTTAATTCCTTCCAGTATATGATAGGATATTCTAATACATTTACACTCAATGCACATTTAATATTAATCTGCATTCTCTATCTGTCCTTTTTAGTTCATTCTGGGCCTTGTAGTAATAAATTAACTCATTCTAGCATATTGAGTACTTCGTGGAATGAAGAGTAGAAGAGGAGAAATTGATTTTCTTCGAGATTTCCTATAAATTGTAGGACATAACCAAGTCACAGCGACCGACTCTAAATGATAGTTCGCAACAGGTGTTTCGAAGGGAACTTGATCAAAATCTATTTCCACATAATAGCCAATGTGAACCACTTTCAACCTCCATATCCCCCACACAACAATAACCACAGACCACAACTATCACTGACCAAAATGCTAGTCTGTATATATGTGTGTGTGTGTGTGTGTGTGTGTGTGTAATAGGTTGCCGTTGTTGAGCTGAGAGATCTTTTTGTTTGGTTGCTTCTTAAGGTTTTAGGGCGAACAACTACTAGGTTTTCATCGCCCAGTAATATCTATAACTCTCGTTTTGGATAAGTACCTGCACTTTGAGAGTAAACTCTGTTTATGAAAATTGTTAATATTTAATATTGCTATATCCTCATTTATACCTGTATTTAAAATTTAACAATATAAACGAAGATGCAACAAATTTCTTAATTCTAGTTTGTAATTTAAATTTCTTTGTACAAGTTTGTAATTTTCATAAAATTAAATAATTAACCTACCTCTTTTGGGCCATTCCCACGGGCCACTGCTTTATTATTGGAATTATTGTTTCGAATATTTTTATAGGAATGACATCCATTAATATATGGTAGATATTTAAATCTGTGTTACACTTCACACATATCGGCGGTTGATCTTTTGTCATAAGATCATCCTTCCTAGTATGACTTCATCTCTTCTGTTGTCTCTTGTCGATGACCTGTCAGATCTTTAGCCGTCACAAGGAAATAATGTAGTATGTGATCAACACAATGTACTATCCCCGACAACCAAGGAGGACCTGGAATAAAGATTAATACCTGCAGATTAATGGTCACATCTCCATAGGCCAACTTCTCTTCAGACCCGGAAGAGGTAGTGAAACCAATGCGGCTATCAATGCCATAGTGGATGATCTACCCAAGTATCACGCACGCCCATGTATATATGTTTATATTCATATAATTAAAAAAAAAATAATATCCTTGATGACCGCTGTTGCACTTATCCTATCATTTGTGTGTACTCGTCCATTGAAAATAGTGTAGACATGATACAAAAGTATAGTAGCCCTAGAAAAAGGTTATAAATTAAACCGGAACGTTAGCAAAGCAGAAGTAGTTTGATTTGACCCTAAGTGACCAAGATCCACACCAATGAAACGATAAAAAAAGTCCGTCACGCAGGGGCTGCGTTAACTAAGCTGATTTCCCACGTGCGCCAAGTATTTGCATTTACCTCAAAACTTAAAAGTTCAATGAGAACAATGCTTGGTATTTAAGATTCAAATAAAGTGCTTCATGACATAATAGAATATTGTTAATATGAGAGGAGTAGGAGTGGGGCTTTACTGAATACTGAAAACTACAAAATGCAAATATCTCATTTAATAATCAAGATAGTGAAGAAATGTACATAATAACATTTATAGAACATAACATTTGAAATAAGATTGGTTCTATACAATTTTTCGATCTGACGCATACTAACGGAGATATTAAGACTTTCGAAATTCTCCCCCTCTAAACCCCCCCCCTCCCCCTGGACCGATTTCAGCCGTTAACGAACTTGATCTTTCTTTTTGCATATAACGATTATATATCAAGTTTGGTAACAATAACTCAAAAATTGCGACCGCTAGACCGGTAACAGACAAATATATATATATATATATATATATATATATATATATATATATATATATAGTTTTGATCGGACCTCATTTTCGTCATCTCCTGGGTAGGATCCATGGACATTTGAAGAATAATTTCGAAAATCCCTTAAGGGAAATCTGCTAAAAAAAAGGAAAAGGGAAATAAAAAAAAAAGAAGAAATAAAAAAAAAGTAACAGAGAAACAAAAAAAAGAATAAATAAAAAAGTCCGTCACGCAGGGGCTGCGTAAACTAAGCAGATTTCCCACGTGAAGTTATACAATAGAGAAATCTACATACTGGTAACACAATACCACCGTGATTAGATAATGAGAAATCTTTCAGTTAATTAAAATAAATACCCAACTGAAACGGCTTCTGAATTGTAAGAATAATTTATATTTTAATAACACAAATTTTAGTAGTCCAAGAACTAAAGAAGGGGGGGGGGGCAGATGAACAAAACGTATTTGCATAAATCTCACAAAGTAAGGAAGGTAAGGTAAGGTTAAAAACGCCAGGTTAGAAGAAGCTTCCGCCTGAGCCGAGAAATGACGAAGATGGCCGACATAATCCGAACTATACCCCAACACAGACTTCATAAAAATGCAAATATCTCGGTTAATATTCAACATAGAGAATAAACGTCTATAACAATATTTATAATAAATTTAATTTGCAATAAGATTGGTTCTGTACAATTTTTCGATCCGATGCATAGTAACGGAGATATTTTGAGTTTTCAAAAATCCCCCCTCTAAACCCCCCCTCCCTCTGGTCCGATTTCAGCCATTAACGAACTTGATCTGTCTTTTTACATAAAACGGTTAAATATCGAGTTTCGTAACGATCAAACAAAAATTGCGACCGCTAGAGCGTTAACAGACAAATATATATATATATATATATATATATATATATATATATATATATATATATGTAATTTTGAACGGACCTCATTTTCGTCATCTCCTGGGTAGGATCGATGGACATTTGAAGAAAATTTTTGAAAATCGCTTCATGAATACGACCTCAATAGCTGATTTCCCCTAAGGGAAATCTGCTAAAAAGGAAAAGGGAACCCAAAAAAAAAGAATAAATAAAAAAAAGAAAAAGGGACACCAAAAAAAAATAAATTAAAATATAAAATAAATAAAATTAAAGTGTATACACCCTGATAATGTAGGAAATAAGTGAAGAGTAGTGTGAAGAAATTGTAGATTATAGTGTGTTATATATTAAACTGGAAAATTGGAAAAAACGAAGAAGTAGTTTTATGTGACCATTCGTAACTGACATTCACACCAATAAAAGGATAAAAAATGACAAACATTATGTACATATTTACATACTTTTGAAATATATGTTAGTCTGTGACTAGGACAGGCTTTGCGAGCTACAGCAATACGGTATTTCCTGAAGTGTGAAATGGCTGGATTGTTCTATGGTGTATTCACCATCTAGATGAGGGAGCAAATGATTTTTTTAATGTAGTTATGCGTGTAATATATAATGGTTGCTAAAGGTTGCTGGCCTGAGTAAAGCAAGGTTTGTGGTTTAGGTGGCTGGGTTCTGCGGTGATCCCCTACGGCGCTACCTATTTCTCAACAAGGTCCTTTACAGCTTTCAATAATTATATACTGTCTCTATACTACATCCGACAAAGCTTTGCTTACACTGTCAAAGCACACGGCGGTGGAATTAGTCTCAAAGCAGCGGAATATTCCACTCGAAATTATATCTGCTTAGATAGGACATTTCAGGGTTTTAATATCCGTTTCCACGTACATATAAGTACCGCATTCAATTTTTTCTTCCTTAAATAGATTCCATGTTAAAATCATAATGAAAAATATTTATTTAAAACAAAATCTTTAAAACTAAAATAACAATTATGTTATTCCAAGTTGGTTTCCTGGCAGATGAAACTGAGTTATATTGCAGATTGATTAAAATAGCCATACTTCCACAATAAATATGGAAGAGACTGAGTGCATTCAATGCAGTGGATCATCTTCCAACGTCCTGGATGATGACTTGAAGGGCTTTAGGACCAGTCAACGACCCAAGGAGTCTTAAACCTGCTACAATGAGTTTTTTAATTTATTTATTTTAACATATTTCCCTTAAGGGAAATCAGCTATTGAGGTCGTACACATGACGCGATTTTCGAAATTTTTCTTCAAATGTCAATCGATCCTACCTAGGAGATGACGAAAATGAGAAAACTGTATATATATATATATATATATATATATATATATATATTTGTCTGTTACCGCTCAAGCGGTCGCAATTCTTTTTTAATTATTACCAAACTCGATATTCCGTCGTTTTATGTAAAAAGAAAGATCAAGTTCGTTAACGACTGAAATCGGACAAGGGGGAGGGGGGTTTAGAAGGGAAGAATTTCGAAAATTCGAAATATCTCCGTTACTATACGTCGAATCGAAAACAAGTATAGAATCAATCTTATAGAACATTAAATATACTATAAATATTGTTATATACATTTATTCCCTATCTTGAATATTAACCGAAAAATTTGCATTTTTCAGTTTTCAACCTTAAGCAAACCCATCTACTCATGTTACATAAACAATATTCGGTTATGTAATAAACCACATCATTCGAAGCTTAAATACCAACTATTGTTTTCAAGAGACATTTACTATACGAGATACATGCAAATATGTTCAGGTGACCCCCACCCTTCTTAAGTTTTTGGGACTACTTAAATTTTGCTTGATTGAGATAAAAATTATTCTGATTCATTTAAATCACAGTACTAGATATAGTAAATAGTTTTCAATCAAATTAATACGTTATATTCAGATATATTACAGTAATTGTTTTTCTTTCCGGTAAGAAGTTGGCAGAACTGTTTGTTTCCATTTTAGATGCTTATTTTATGCTCCGTCTGGAGGTTTCTTATTTCGTTTTATTTCGCTTAATCTTCACGGTGGTGTTGTGTTATCGGTATGTAGATTTATCTATTGTTAAACTTCAAGCGGGAAATCTGCTTAGTTTACGCAACGCCTGCGTGTCGGACCTTTTTTCTAAAGAATTTCAGGAATTCATATTTTTAATAATTAAATTTAAAGAAAATTAATGTTTAATGTGAATGTTACTTCACGAAAAGGCAGAATTAATAAAACATTAATTTCCTGCAATTCACTTATGCTTCACGTTTTATTATTAATCCAATGCATTTTTTCAGAGTCTATATGAGTGTAGACGATGCTGGTTTAGAGAAAGGATCCCTCTTTATACAATGGGCTGAATCCGTTTTTTTGTTTAGCTTAGCTCAAAACACATAGGGTCTTAATAATGTGAGGGGCTTAGGTTAGCCATGTGAGTTAAAGCGTTGGCCTTAATCTCACATGGTTTAACCTGAGTGACGAGTTTACTGACTCGAGTTCTATTCCCGCCCGGGCAATAGGAGTTTATTTAGATTTCAACCCATTAAATAAAATATTCGTATAATTTACGAAATAAAAATCCCCTAGTATGTCCACCAGATAACCACTCAGAGGTTGGAGCGAGTCAACACGCCGATTTATAGAGAAAGCACTGATGATGAGGCAGGACCTCAAAAGCTAGCTCTCTAATCAACATTTAAAAACTAGTGAAAATGTTGCCTTCTTTCAACGATGGATATATTTTCTGATAGTCAGGGTGTTCAGTTGTCATTGAACTGAATTTCCCGCGCTCGCTTAGTTCACAAACCCGCCACACATATAGAGATCACCAAGGCGGTGGCCCATAGAGGAAACTACGTTGCTAGCTCAGGAAAGCACCGGCTAGTTTCAAAGATACAGTACAGTTGGGATCTATTCCGATCCAGAGTAGGGGCTTGTCCACTCTCCTGTATTGGTTCTACTGCTACAGTGTAATAGTCTATCTTTCATCTCCCACAACGCTATTGTCATATACAGATCACCCCAACCAGTTTTCACCAGCTAGAAGACAGAATCTCATTGGGAACACAATAACACCGGAAGAAGACGCCATTTCAAGGAAAGTACATGTTTCCCGCAGGTACCTAATTCTTATTATAATGCTAGCATTATCTACGCAAACTATTAAATGAGTACTCATAATATAAGACCGATCGATCATTATATTGTATATATATATTATTGGTTTGCCGCTAAAGTATTTTATAAAGTTAAATTTCCTTTGTTTCTTTTTTCAACCTCTATATCAATAAATATTAATGTTTGGTTCAATTAGACAGAAGGATAGTTTCTAAATCAGCATTCTTTAGGATTCAAGTTGTATAAAATTAGCTGCCTACTATAGAGTTTATAATATGTTGCTTATTCAATATATACTTGATTCTTAGGAAAACTCAAATAGTGACTTGTATTATTCACCCTCATCTTTCCATAAAAAGTAAATACTTCAGTCTAATGCTTTCTTATGAGGAAATTATCTCTCTTTAATACTTTTATTTCAGTCTAATGCTCTCTCTTATTATTGCCTTTAAAAAGCTTCCCGCCATTACTTTTTGGTGCCGAAACCCGGGATCTAACAATGGCTTCCCGCCTTTACACAGGGAGTATGTGTTTGTTCATCAAAGGTTCGTTACAGCTAATGAAAGTTTTTTTTTTTAAGTCCATTTAAGAGATGATAATGAATTAACCGCAAATGATCTATCATCAATCGATTTAAGACGATTCCTTCTCTTACTGAATCTCTTTGTCCGAAAGGCTTTCAGAGAGGCGAACATTTCATTGGTTTAGTTAAATGCTACCTATTTGTCATTTTCCTATTTATAGTTGCTGTAGCTGCCTACGGGAACAAGGACAGGTTTTCTCTCCCGGGATTAAAAATATGAATGGCAAAAGAGATTTGCTTGAAAGACAGTGTAAATGATAGTCTCAAGATCTAGAATGCAGCTTAAGCAAGGGGGACCTATACTTCAAGCTAGGAAGGAAGCTTCAAATACCCCGGAACTACGGAAACCTCTATCAACGACCAGTTTACAGAAATTGACCACACAAGCACTAATCGCACATTCGTTTCCGTTTCTCGAGTCTTAAGTTCAAGAAAAACTCACGAGCCTTTAAGCTAGCTGTCTTCCATTCTTAAACCTATACCAATGTATGGGCGTGTGACATGGGCAATGACGGGTGTCACAGAATCTAGGGTAAAAAAATTGAACGTAATGTTCTAAGAACCTTATAGGCTCAAAGTGGGATGGTGACTTAGAACTCTGGAGAAGGAAGAGTATAGAAGAGATTGAATCTGAGAAACCCAACTTCACATGAAAGAACAGCTAAGGAGTTACAATGAGCACTACTTGTGGCATGAAGTAACCAAACCGGCTCCATATACAAATCAATGAAAGTGATAGTGGCGGGTACGTGGGCACGAAGAAGACCGGCAGAGTGGTTTGACCCGACGATGGGTTGATGGGGTCGAGTGATCAGAGATATGTATGTATATAACCACCCGAGGTCGTATTGATCACGCACGCACACACACACACACACACACACACACACACACACACACACACACACACACACACACACGCGCGCGCACACACACACACACACATACATATATATATATATATATATATATATATATATATATATATATATATATATATTAGAATCTATCTCCTTTTTGTCACCGTAACAGGATCGATGTTAATTTGTGTTCTGAAAATCGCGTCATGAGTTAAACTCTCAGTTACTGTTCCCCTAAAGGGAAATCTACGTAATAAATGATGAGGGTGAGAACATGTATATGTCCACGCGGGTTAAAGCTGTGTTTGTAACTTAATTACAGACAATTAAGATACAAATAGGTTAAAATTAACATTGAATTAGTGAATGAAACGTGATATTTTACAGCATAATTGGTACAATTACAAATTAAATTTTATCTCTGAATTATATGTTACCAATCTTGCTATTATCCAATTTCAACGTGGATTAAACAACTGACATAATTCATTGAATTATTTTATTTAGCATTTAGAATTACGAAACGAAAAATGTATCCATTTGAATGTAATTTATTGAATTCTGGGGCTTATTTTTGGTTCCTAAAAGCATTTGTGCCTGGTTCAGTAATGCCACCGGTTTTTTTTAATTTGCAAAGGGTCATAGGAAATTAAGTTAAATTTAAAAATCCGTCACGCAGGGGCTGCGTAAACTAAGCAGATTTCTCTCTTGAAGTTTAGGAATAGATAAATCTACATACTGTTAACACAATACCACCGTGAATAAATTCAAACGGAAATAAGTAATGTTTTATCCAATTTCAATAACCTGCCAACAGAAAGCGTTAGGTTAAAAATTAAACAAACGGGTCTGCCCGCCTCACACCGGAAAGAAAAACAATTACTGAAATATATCAGAGTATAACATATTAATTTTATTGAGAACTATTTACTATATCTAGTACTGTAATTAATAATGAGTCAGAATAATTGTTATCTCAATCAATCAAATTTTAGAAATCAATGACCTTTTGGCGATAATTAAATCATCAATAATAGTTTTGAATAACATATTTGGTATTTGAGCTTCGAATAATGTGGTTTATTATATAATAGAGTATTGTTTATGTAACTTGAGTAGACGTGGGGGTTTGCTGAAGGCTGAAAACTGAAAAATCCATATATCTTGGTTAATATTCAAGATTGGGAATAAATGTATATAACAATATTTATAGTACATTTAATTTTCAATAAGATTGGATATATACAATTCTTCTATTCGACGTACGGTAACAGAGATATATCGAATTTTCGAAAATCCTCCCCTCTAAACCCCCCCCCTCCCCCTTGCCCGATTTCAGCCATTAACGAACTTGATCTTTCTTTTTACATAGAACGACTAAATATCGAGTTTGGTAACGATTAAACAATAATTGCGACCGCTGGAGCAGTAACCGGCAAATATATATATATATATATATATATATATATACAGTTTTGAACGGACCTCATTTTCGTCATCTCCTGGGTAGGAGCGATGGACATTTGAAGAAAAATTTCAAAAATAGCGTCATGAGTGCAACCTTAATAGCTGATTTCCCTTATGGGAAATCTGCCAAAATTTGGGGCATAACAATCCTCTCAAAACCATATAACGCACTTTCTGTGGCCACTTGTTTTAGTTTGATGGTGAGGGATTAAGAAATAGTCAAAGTTTACCCAACTGGTTAGTACAATGGACATGAGATTACATATGTACTCTTTGGCCGATATTAAAAAAGCATGCAAGCATGATCTGCACGAGAGTTGGACATAAAAGTAATTTTAATAGCAATTACATGCCATTTACTGTAATTTAAATTACAGAAATACGTAATGTGAGTTAACTACCATTGTTACGCGTATTGACAAATAGTTTTTGAAGTATTTACTATAATTGGTACACAATTAAATTGTCTGGTGGCAGCAAAGGTATTCAATTGCAAATTAAATTTCATGTAATTGTAAATTCACTTCTGCAATTGTGAGTAATTGTAATAGGCCATATTTATACTTCAATGACTGTAATTAGATAAGCATGCTCGGAGCAAGGTCTGCGAGTAGTGGGATTTAAAAATGTTTTGAAGATTCCTTTAACGACGTTTTAGAAAAAAAATGGAATTCTCTAAATCTCTTTCTTTTCTTGACTATTAGTCAAAACTTCCATTGGAATTATAATATAAATAAATATGATTAAATTTCGGATTTTTTTGTTGTAAAATGAAATCGCTGGTAATAAAATGACAGAAAAACCACCACTTGAAGTAAACGGAGAGAGGAAAGAGTAGGTACATTTAAGCTCTAACTTGGGGGATCTGGAGGTGATCGGTCTTCCCTTTGGGACAGGGGAAGCTAATCCATCATATTCTGTTAACCTATTCAGGATCTTCGGGATAACGTCTGTCTACAACCCTTGTGGCTCTTCGATTTTCTTAAATTCAAATAAAATAAGAAATTTTAAAATAGGTTATGTTTATAACATACGCGTATATACTTCAATAATTATTATTTATTTTAAGGCCTGAAACAATTATAGACTATAATAAAAAAAAGAGAAGGAAGCTTACGTATTACTGCATTTACGAATTCTAAAGTTTAAGAGAAACATATTTTTTTCCTCATATGTAGGGATTTTTTCAACATATTTAGGCATCAAGATAATAGGAAAAGGTACGTATAATTAATAATTGCAATCATAAACACCTTAATGAACAGTAACTTTGTAAAACCAAACTTCACGTTTCTACTTAATTTCCTTAAAACTTATTTTTAAGGACACAATTTATATCATGTTTTAGATTTGAATTTTATGAAATACACAAAACAAAAAAAAAACACTAAAGTTTTGATGAACAATTTCAAAGTAAACCTCGGTACCTCGACTTGATTGTTAGCAGATTTCCATTAAGGGAAATCAGCTATTGAGGTCATATTCATAACGCGATTTAAAAAAAACAAATTCTTCAACTGTCCATTGATCCAACCCAGAAGATGGCGAAAATGAGGCCCGTTGACTATTATATATATATATATATATATATATATATATATATTTGTTTGTCTGCTAATGCTCTAGCGGTCGCAATTTTTGTTTAATCTTTACCAAACTTGACATTCAATCATTTTATGTAAAAATAAAGATCAAGTTCTTTAATCTCGAACCAGTTGGGGGGGGGGGGTTAGAGGGGAGGATTTCCGAAAATTCGAAATATCTCCAATATTATACCTCGGATTGAAAAATTGAATAGAAACAATCTTCTTTTCCATTAAAATGTACTAAAAATATTGTTATACCCGTTTATGCTCTGTCTTGAATATAAGTGAGATTCTTGTATTTTTCAGTTTTCAGCCTTCAGCAAACCCTGGGGGATAAACCACGTTGATCGAAGCTTAAATGCCAAATATTATGCGAGATACATGTAAATATATTCTGGTGACCCCCCCCCCTATTTTAAGTTCTCTGACTACTAAAATTTGATTGATTGAGATACAAATTTTTCTGACTCATTATACATCACAGTACTAGATGTAGTAAATTGTTTTCAATAAAATTAATACATTATATTCTGATATATTTTAGTAATTGTTTTTCTTTACGGTGAGCCGTTGACAGACCTGTTTGTTCACATTTCAGACATTTCACGTCGGGAGGGGAAAGGTTTCTTATTACCGCTTCTACTTATTCACTTAATATTCAAAGTTGTGTTGGGATACCAGTAAGTAGATTTATCTATTGTTAAACTTCACGAGGGAAATCTGCATAGTTTACGCAGCGCCGGCGTGACGGACTTTATTTCTATTTGGCAAAGTACTTTCAGTGCCTAAGACTTACCATCAATGTCCAGCTATAAGTCGTTAGCGTGGCATCGTTTCTTCCTTCCCAGTGTAGACTCAAATTTATTCTTTAATTTTGGCCTTTAGATATTTACACAAATCTAATAGCTAAGATCTCCATTTCATATTGAATAGAATGGAATGAAATGTGTAGTCAAATAAAATTTTTAGGTACTCAATGAAACAAGCAAATCATTAGTAAACCCAAATAGGATATATTCTGTTTGATAATTACAGTTTATTTATTGGCGTTTGTAAATATATTAGTGCACTATATATAACATTTTATAATCCGGCTCATAATAACGGAAATATTTTAAATTTTCGAATTCCTCCCTACTCTTTTCCCCATTATTCCATGTCCGATTTCTGCCAATAACAAATATGATTTTTTAGTAAATAAACTATTTGGGGTCAAGAACCTAAAATCTTGATTGGTGACCTCATCACAACAAATTTGTATTAATCGCGCTTAATAATGGTCTCGTGAAAACTATATTTAGCATTTAGGTTTAGAATAATGAGGTGTAGGCTATAACAATTTATGGCAATTATGAAATGAGTGGGACTGGGGGTTTACTAAATACGGAAAACTAAAAAAAGCAAATATCTCCGTTAATATTAAATAAAGAGAACAAAAATATATAACAATATTTATAGTACATTAAAGTACCAATAAGATTGAGGTTATACACTTTTTCGATGCGACAATTAACAACGGAAGTAATAGCAGATTTTCGATATTCTCCTCCTGTTAACCTTGATCTTCATTTTCACATAAAACTAAAATGGAGTTTGGTAACAATCAGACAAAACTTTCAACCGCTAGAGCGTTAAAAGACTTATGTATGTATATATATATATATATATATATATATATATATATATATATATATATATATGTATATATATATAATTTTGAACGGAAAACATTTTCGTTATCTCCTAGGTTGGGTCGAAGGAAATTTGAATAATTTTTTGAAAATCCCTTCATGAGTATAACACGAATAGCCCTTAGGGGAAATCTGCTAAAAGAAAATTAGCCTCAGTAACAATTTTAACTACTCAGTCATTAATATTTAATAAATATTTTCTAACAAAATGTCAGAGAGGATCCAAAGAAGTAGGGTTTAAAATTTCCCGTACATTACCGCTGACAGGTTTGGCTGCCTTAACGCTCATTTTCTTGGCTCACAATCCTTTTATTGTAACTGTTTTTATTTCAACAATTCTGTCCATGTTTACACAGCCCTGGCTTCTTATATTATTTTATAGCAAACATTTATTTTTGATGTTATTTACTTTAAATTATTTTGATTTACTTTTCACCCTGTTTTTTAATCTCATTTGTACGCTAATAGTCTATATTGTTTTTATATCTGCCAGTTTTGAGAATTTGTTGTTTTATGTATGTATCAGTGTGCTGATGATAAAGCATTGCATCCCAATCAGCCTTAGTTGCAAAAAGTGGACGTTAATAAATAATAAAAATAATAATAAAGCATTGCTTTTGATAGCTGCTATGTTTTTGAGAGTAAATATTTATCTAGGATGTAACTGTCTTCCTGTATTCTTGATTTAGTATACCCCCTCCCCCATTCAGCGTCTACACGTTTTCTAGGTTTATGTGCAAGGTGTACTTGTACTTTATAGTGAGCTAGTAGTGTAATGTACCAACATTCTTCAGACGCGAAATGTATATAGAAAATATTAAATGCCAAGTAGAGGAGGCGATGTATACTTTTATTTGACTCATGACAATATTCACGTTGGAATATTCATTTCTGTAATTTTAAGAACACCGTGATGGGTTTTGATAATATCCTTTCCTAAAATACTTGTGAAACCGATATTACCTTTATAGCTAACTATTGTTGATACTATTTCTCTCGACTTTTTAACGATAGTTATATATGTATATGTGTTCTTGTTTTTACCATAGCACGAATTAACTAACTCAAATACTAAATTCGTCAATTGTAATAAACACTTGATACCATTATTTATGTAAAGTTGAAATATAGTTTGAGGAAATTAATATTCCATCGTTCAGAACAAAGTAATGGTTCATAAATATTAAACTTCAATAAGACCAGAAAGAGCAATGGAACTAAAAGCAGCACAACAGAAGAGAGAAATGAAAGACAATTATTTTTCCAGTAAAATTTCAGTTTTTTCTAACACTTGTATGAATTAAACACTATTTATTCTTACAAATGGAAGGAAGCAATAAATTTTCTTGTCACAGGAGACCAGACTTTCCCATTCATGTGGAGATTCGGAGCCGTTTCTATTTCCGACTTGGCCCTCCAATATGACATGCTATTCCACCAAACGTACGGAATAAAAGAAATATATAACTGATAAATGGTTTTCGTTCAAGTTGAGCTTTTATTTCGTAGTACAATATTTTCATTTGAAATCAGATTATTATCGAAATAGTCAATTTGGATTACCTATAACAAATAATTATTGTTTGAAATTTAATTTTTATTATGAAATTTTTAACGGGAGGCCACTGATTTAAAGACGATTATTAAATTATAATAAAATGAAAATTACTTTATTATTGAAAATAACACGTCTAGGATTTATAAATAAATACAATTTATAATTGTACTCAATCACAACAGGAGAAACAAGATTGGAATAACTGCTTCCTGGAAAACCAAAAGTTGCATCCAAGACCGCGTACTCTTTATATTTCTCATAAATGCATTATCGTATATAAGATAAATTTGACCTTTATTTTGATAGCTAAATTCGTAGAGCATAGTTCTGCGATAATGCCAGATTGCTGGAAAGGTTGTAATAGTGAACAACTAAAAAAAGGGGGATTTTCACATTTATAAGTAAATCTTATATATAATTTCATTGACCTTGAAACCGGGGCCAATACACAGAACGTTGAAGGATGTGGTGTTGTGCTAAACAAAAGTCAAAGGGGTACTACCAGACACCACTTAGACAGCTACCAAGCTAAGTTCTTGTGGCAGTTCGAAGGCCGAGGTCGACTGGATTTTCCAGCTACTCCACGGCATCGTCCAATTCTGGCCTGTCGCTAATTTATAATAACATTTTGTCATTTATAAATCCTAGAAGTGTTATTTTAAATAACAAAATAATATTATTTCTATTATGATTAATCTTTGAACAACAAGGCTGTGACCAAGGACAAATTTGACAAGCAGGTGTCATACATGACACCTACATGACATATGCATATTTTCCATTTTATTCTGCTCAGAATCACTCTTCTTGTCTCAAAATAACATAACAGAAAAGTTAAGAAGAATATTGTGTGCGTGTGCTTGATAGTACGCCCCCCCCTGTCACCAATGGGAGCTTAAAACAAAATATTAAATAAAAATATGCAAAAAATATATTCATAGTATAAATCATATATTATGTAATATTTATTACATAATAACATACTATGTAAGACCTTTTCTTACGAAATAAATAAGCAAAGAAGCATATATTAGTAGCATATTATTATTATACAAAAATATACCTAAGTATAAAAAACTATATACAAATATTAACCTACTCAGTACAATCAAAAAAACAAAGGT